>CANIUD010000817.1:600000-834005 GCA_947470075.1 Closterium sp. Yama58-4 | reverse complement strand
AAGGAAACGGGTGAACTTTGAAAGCAAACAGATTTCACAGTTGTCATCGGGTGGCTGTCCATTCAGCTTCAAACCCTTGACGGCTCCATCCTTCTCCAGCTGCTTCAATAAGGGCATTGCCACATGCCCCAGCGTCTCCCCAGATCTGGCCGACACTTTCACACCACCCCTCCAACACAGCGTTGCACTCCCCCTAGGATGCAGACCCCTCTCCAGCCTGCCTCCCGCCGTGCCACGCCAGCGCCGGCAGCTGCCACATAGATCTGTACACGTCTTTGCTCTCGTGCAGATCCCAAAGCACCCGGTTTCCTAGCTGCCCCTTGTACGTGCACCCCCGGTTTCCTAGCTGCCCCTTGTACGTGCGTGCCCCATCCGTACTAGTGCTCACCCCAGCCTTGGCAAGCTTACGGAGGGAGATGAGGTTGGCCTTGAGTTCAGGAACGAGAAGAACGTCGTGCAGCACCACCAGCTTGCCATCCGCTCCCTTGAACGCAGCTCGTCCCGCACCAGCCACCTTCAGCGCGTGTCCAGAGGCGGAGCACACCTCATTGATCGGTGCAGCGCGCACGTCGTCCAGCAGGTCCTTGCGCGGCGTCATCGTCCATGCAGCGCCCGTGTCCAACACCCAATAGTCCAGGGGGTGCAGCTCTGCTCCAACCTTGGCAGATGCGTCTCCTTGCTCCCCTTGTCTCCCACATGGAAGAATTGGCCCGCGGTGCGCTCCTTCTTCTTCTCCGCACCAGCGTTGCTCTTCGGGTTGTTGTCGGACGAATCAGCGACCATGTTCGCGCCGTTTTTCTGGTTCCTTCGCGCGCCGCCATCCTGTTGCGATTCTGGGGGGTCCATCCATCGGGTTTCTTATAGCACAAAAACCAGGGGTGCCCCTCCTTCTCACAATACCAGCAACTCCCTTTCATTTTGCCACCAGCACCCGATTTGCCCCCACGTCCAGATTTCGCACCACGACCCCAACCGATTTCTCCTTGTTGGTCGTTGGAGTCGTCGTCTTTCTTTGCACCGCGTCCAGCACCACCGAAGCCACGTCCTCTGCCACGTCGGCTCCCTTGCATCCCATAGCGCTGCTTGTCGTCGTCTCCACCCCTCAGTTGGCGGCGACGAAAGTCCTCCTCCAGAATCTTTGTCCGCACCCACTCGAGTGTCCACGAGCTCTGGTTCTGCGGCAGGCTCAATCCGCTCGTGAATTGAAGCCACGATTCAGGCAGCAGCGAGAGCATCTTCAAGCACTTGGTCTGCTCCGGGTAGGTGATTCCCGCGGTCGCCAACTTCGCGTTGAGATCGCGCATCTTGTCCAGAACTGGTTGCACTGTTCTCCCTCGCTCAGGCGCAACGCGGACAGCTCCCTCTCCAGCATCAACGTTGCGACAACGGAGGTCGGGGCGTGCAGCTCCTTCAATACGGTCCACGCCTTCGGACCGCATTCAACCTCCGGCAGCAGGTGCATGACGTGTTGACGCTGGTTCAGCTCCAAACTCTGCGACATCAAATAGTAGCCAGCCGAGGAGCGCTCGTCCCAATCTTCCTGCAGCGTGGGGTCACTCGGTCTAGGCTCCTCCCCAATCATTAGTTTCAGCAAACCGATCTGACGGAAATATAATTGCATTTTCCAGGCCCAATCATCATAGCCCTCACCATTAAACTTCTCGACGGTGAAGTTTTTCAGCACCTCCTTGATCAGCGAGCCCTGGCTTGTTCGCGCTCCCCTTGGCGCTGAAACACCATAATCTTGGCTGCCGCTACGATCTGTTGGTGTAAAGGCCTAATAAACTCAAGCTATTAAGACTTAATCAAACTTAAAACCTCTCCTCGGGGTCACCTCCAAGGGTCCCTGGGTGCCTGGTACAAGACCAGCCCCTATCCTCGGGTCCGATTTTGTAGAGAGAGAGGATCAAGAAGGACTTAGTCAAAACAGCAAGAGTACCTTGAACGTCGCGCAGCGTGCCATGCAGACCGTCGGTCGGATTAAGCTGAGAATTTGCTATATCGAAGCTCGCTCCAAGAGCTTTAAAATGAGCTAAGTTGCCTCGCGAAAAGTTCTGCCATTACTAAGTTATGGCTCGGACAGCGTTTGCCTAGCGTTGGAGTGCTAGCATACTAGCGTTGACTCGGGTAGCATTCCGCCGTCGAATAGCGCAGAAACGGAATTCCAGCGAGGAAGGAATTCGCTTGAATCAATTTGACTATGCTCAGGTACAAACAGAGAAGGATTAAATAGTTCTAGCTAGCAAGGACCTTGGGAATCAACCTGGGAACAACCAGGGATGATCCCAAATAATTCCAAGCAACAGAACCAACCTGGCTGGACAAAATAGCAGGTGGTAGGTTGGTAAACAACCTCTGGTTCTGTTTTTCCAACCTGGGAAAACAACAACCAGGTTCAGGTTCTAAAAACAGAACCTGTTTTGTCTTTGCCCAACCAGCCAAATGCTGGTTCCGCTGGTTTCCCCTGGCCTTGTAGCATGCAGATACAGACAAACAACATCCAACCTTCACCTAAATTGTACCCCTATAGTGCCTTCCCTGCTACACTATAGTTAACCAAATAAAACAGTACAATTCCGAGTTGGATAGAACTGAATCTGCGCAATCAACTCAACCGAACTGCAAAGCTTCCATCTTGGGTTCCTTTGCGAGCTCGTCCTTTCTGCTTGCACTGTTCATAGCGCATACAATGTTGTGCCGAAGCGCACATTGCGCGAGTACCTGCAAATGCATCAAGCGAAAAATGCGAAAGCAAACAAACACACGAACACACCATTCACACGCAAATGCATTCGCACACGCATACTCGTACAAACAGACGGCAGGATGTCGTGCAATGTAAATTTGCACCCAACACACTCCCCCTCAGCCTGCCAGCTGCATCCCCGTCATTCCATGCTAGTTCATGCTCATTCCACTCATGCGCACACAACGCCAATGAGGCTCATCCGCAAGCCTTTTGGTGAGAAAGTCTGCTGGCTGCTGGTGAGTCTTGATGTAGATCGGATGCACCGTCCCCCTCTTCACCTCCTTACGCAGCCAGTGCCACTTGATACGCATGTGCTTGTTCAGCCCATGAAGCACAGCGTTTCTGGCCATCCCAAGAGCCCCCTTGCTATCACAAAACAGCGGCGTAGCAACTTTCTGCTCCTGGCCAATCTCCTCTAACAGCCTCCTCAGCCAAATCACCTCCTTCACCCCATGGAACATCGCCATGTACTCTGATTCTACGGAAGAGAGTGCCGTCTCCGTCTGCTTCTTGGACCTCCAACTAACAGGTCCTCCCCCAACTACGCAGATGTATCCTCCCACAGATGAGGAATCCTCCTTCTCAGAAGCCCACGTAGCATCGGTAAAGCAAGTGAGAAATAGCTTGCCTTCTCCAAGCCTCTCCCCCTTCTCTTTCAGCACCTCCACCCCTTTCTGCTTCACCTGTGCAGATGCGGAGTATTGAACTCCAATGCTTGGGTGAGAGTTCAGGTACTTCACCACACGCTCAGCTGCATCCACCTGCTCCTCTGATGGATTCTGCACCACCCTAGCCAGCTGCCCAACCGAGAAAGAGATGTCGGGCCTCGTGTGAACTGCTGCGTACAAGAGGCTGCCCACCAAGGACTGAAATTGCTGCTGCTCTTCAGCTTCAACCCCTTCATCCTCTGCAGCCTTCACAAGCTTGAATTCTGCTGGCAGGGGAGTTGCAACCTTGCGCTCATTCTCAATCCCATACTTCTCCCCCAGCTCCTTGATGAACTTCTCCTGGTGCAGCTTCAACCACCTGTGATCTGGATCCCTCTCCACGTGCATCCCGAGGTAGT
Organism: Closterium sp. Yama58-4; assembly: GCA_947470075.1. NCBI lineage: Eukaryota > Viridiplantae > Streptophyta > Zygnematophyceae > Desmidiales > Closteriaceae > Closterium > Closterium sp. Yama58-4. Next base: position 830,190 of record CANIUD010000817.1, on the reverse strand, counting down.
ACTTTACCTCCCCAAGGTTCTTGCACTTGAAGTTTTCCATCAGTTGCTGCTGCACTTTCTGGATCTCCTTCATGCTGCTGCTGAAGAGAAGAATGTCGTCCACATAGACCAGAAACAGCACCAGCTTCTCCCCCTCGCCCTTGAGAAAGAGGCTCTCATCACAGCTGCTGGTCCTGAATCCCATCTCCTCTAAAACAGCTGCCAACTTCTGGTACCAGCAGCGTGGCGCCTGCTTCAAGCCGTAGATGGACTTGTTGAGCTTGCACACCCTGCCCGTACCATCCTCATACCCAGGCGGCTGTGTCATGTACACATCCTCCTCTAAAATCCCATTCAGGAATGCCGTTGAAATATCCATCTGAATGATGAATTTCCCACTAACAGCTGCATCTGCCAACAAGACACGGAGGGTAGGGGGTTTGGCAGTGGGAGCAAAGATCTCGTTGAAGTCCTGCTTCTCCTTCTGCATAAACCCCTTCGCCACCAGCCTACTCTTGTAGATGGTGACCTGTCCCTTGTCATCGGTCTTGATCCTCAGCACCCACTTGCATTGTATCGCTTTCTTCCCATCAGGCAGCACCACCAGATCCCATGTCCTATTCTCCAGCAGACTCTGGTACTCAGCATCCCTAGAAGCCAGCCACTTGTCCCTATCTGGTCCAGCTAATGCCTCCTCCATACTAGCTGGTTCCTCTGGTGCAGGGGCAAGAAAACAGTACGCAGGCTCATCCTCCTCATCCGGGTCATAGCCATGAGGTAGAATCAGCAATGCCTCTTCGGTCCCTAGCTGCTGCTCTGCTGCATCAGTTCCTGCAGTCAGCTTCTTAGTAGCCATACGGGTACGTCCTGGCCTGGAGACGGGTGTCTCCCATCCCTTCATAACGACACCCTTCGGCTTCTTAGTTTTTCCCTGCTGCTTCTCTCCTCCCTCGGGTCCAGCAGCTCCACTAGTGCTGCCGCCAGTTTCCACACCATTTTCTCCACCAGAAGATGCCTCCTGTACCTTCTCTCCATCACCATTTCCAGCAGCTGCCTCCTCTCCCTCCTCCCACACACTAGGAGTCAGGTCCAGCTGCATGGTGATCTGCTCCATCTGCTGGGACACCCTTGCCTCCGGCTGTTTCTCCCAGCTCCCATACATCATGCCCTCAATGAATTTCACATCCCTGCTGTCAAACAACACACCCTTGGATGGTTCCCACAGCAGCCATCCCTTGCTCTCAGCAGCCAGCCCCAAATGCACACACCAGATTGCACTCGCCCCCAACTTACTGCGGTAGGTCTTGGGGACGTGGGCGACTGCCATGCAACCGAACACCCTCAGCATGTCCACCGGCGGCTTCCTCCCAAGCCACCTCTCCAACGGCACCCACGAGTCATCCCCAACCTTGGTGAGCACCCTGTTCCTAGCGACGGTGGCGTGCCGGACAGCATGAGGCCACATAGAGTTGCTCAGCCCAGATTCTATGAGCAGCGCCCTAGCTGTCTCCAGAATGGTCCGGTTTGCCCGTTCTGCTACACCATTTGACTGTGGGGTATAAGCCGTGGTCAGCTCTCTCTGGATGCCCTGCTTCTTGAGCCAGGCCATCATTTCAGCTCCAAGGAACTCACCACCCCGGTCTGTCCTAATCCGCTTCACTACACACTCCGCCTGCTTCTCCACGAATGGCAGCCAATCGTCCCGTATCGTGGAGGCGGCGTGGTCCTTCTGCTTCAGCGGATACGCCCACATCAGCCTGCTCCAGTCATCCACAATTGTAAGAAAATACCGCTCCCCCTTGTGCCCTTGCACCGGCAGCGGCCCCACCAAGTCCATGTGGACCAGCTCCAAAGGCTTCTTGCTCCTGCCAGCCACACTATGGAAAGGGAAACGGGTGAACTTTGAAAGCAAACAGATTTCACAGTTGTCATCGGGTGGCTGTCCGTTCAGCTTCAGACCCTTAACGGCTCCATCCTTCTCCAGCTGCTTCAGCAAAGGCATTGCCACATGCCCTAAGCGCCGGTGTGCCGTTGCCCAATCTGTCTCCCCAGATCTGGCCGACACTTTCACACCAACCCCTCCAACGGCATTGCACTCCCCCTGGGATGCAGACCCCTCTCCAGCCTGCCCCCCACCATGCCACGCCAGGGCCGGCAGCTGCCACATAGATCTGTACACGTCCTTGCTCTCGTGCAGATCCCAAAGCACCCGATTGCCCAGCTTCCCCTTATAAGTGCGTGCCCCATCCGTGTTGGTGTTCACCCCAGCCTTGCCAAGCTTACGGAGGGAGATAAGGTTGGCCTTCAGGTCGGGGACGAAGAGAACGTCGTGCAGCACCACCGGCTTGCCATCCGCTCCCTTAAACGCAGCTCGTCCCGCACCAGCCACCTTCAACATGTGTCCAGAGGCGGAGCACACTTCATTGATCGGTGCAGCTCGTACTTCGTCCAGCAGGTCCTTGCGCGGCGTCATCGTCCAAGCAGCGCCTGTGTCCAACACCCAATAGTCTAGGGGGTGCAGCTCTGCTCCAACTTTGGCAGAGGCGTCTCCTTGCTCCCCCTTGTCTCCCACATGGAAGAATTGGCCCGTGGTGCGCTCCTTCTTCTTCTCCGCACCGCCGTTGCCCTTCGGGTTGTTGTCGGACGAATCAGCGACCATGTTGGCGCCGTTTTTCTGGTTCCTCCGCGCGCCGCCATCCTGGTGACGATTCTGGGGGGTCCATCCATCGGGTTTCTTAGAGCATAAAAACCAGGGGTGCCCTTCCTTCTCACAATACCAGCAACTCCCTTTCATTTTGCCACCAGCACCCGACTTGCCCCCACGTCCAGATTTCGCACCGCGACCCCAACCGGTACCTCCTTGTTGGTCGTTGGAGTCGTCGTCTTTCTTTGCACCGCGTCCAGCACCACCGAAGCCACGTCCTCTGCCACGTCGGCTCCCTTGCATCCCGTAGCCGCTGCTGCCGTCGTCTCCACCCCTCAGTTGGCGGCGACGGAAGTCCTCCTCCAGAATCTTTGTCCGCACCCACTCGAGCGTCCACAAGCTCTGGTTCTGCGGCAGGCTCAATCCGCTCGTAAATTGAAGCCACGATTCTGGCAGCAGCGAGAGCATCTTCAAGCACTTGGTCTGCTCTGGGTAGGTGATTCCCGTGGTCGCCAACTTCGCGTAGAGGTCGCGCATCTTGTCCAGGACTGGTTGCACCGGCTCTCCCTCGCTCAGGCGCAACGCGGACAGCTCCCTCTCCAGCATCAACGTTGCGACAACGGAGGTCGGGGCGTGCAGCTCCTTCAACACGGTCCACGCCTTCGGACCGCATTCAACCTCCGGCAGCAGGTGCATGACGTGGTGACGCTGGTTCAGCTCCAAACTCTGCGACATCAAATAGTAGCCAGCCGAGGAGCGCTCGTCCCAATCTTCCTGCAGCGTGGGGTCACTCGGTCTAGGCTCCTCCCCAATCATTAGTTTCAGCAAACCGATCTGACGGAAATATAATTGCATTTTCCAGGCCCAATCATCATAGCCCTCACCATTGAACTTCTCGACGGTGAAATTCTTCAGCACCTCCTTGACAAGCGAGCCCTGGTTTGTTCGCGCTCCCCTTGGCGCTGAAAGACCAGAATCTTGGCTGCCGCTACGATCTTGGGCTGAAGATTCACCAGCTCCCGCCGAGGTGTTGCCCGCCATAGCTACCTATAACGAGGATCACTATAACGCAGCTCTGATACCAGCTTGTTGGTGTAAGGGCCTAATAAACTCAAGCTATTAAGACTTAATCAAACTTAAAACCTCTCCTCGGGGTCACCTCCAAGGGTCCCTGGGTGCCTGGTACAAGACCAGCCCCTATCCTCGGGTCCGAGTTTGTAGAGAGAGGGATCAAGAAGGACTTAGTCAAAACAGCAAGAGTACCTTGAACGTCGCGCAGCGTGCCATGCAGACCGTCGGTCGGATTAAGCTGAGAATTTGCTATATCGAAGCTCGCTCCAAGAGCTTTAAAATGAGCCAAGTTGCCTCGCGAAAAGTTCTGCCATTACTAAGTTATGGCTCGGACAGCGTTTGCCTAGCGTTGGAGTGCTAGCATACTAGCGTTGACTCGGGTAGCATTCCGCCGTCGAATAGCGCAGAAACGAAATTCCAGCGAGGAAGGAATTCGCTTGAATCAATTTGACTATGTTCAGGTACAAACAGAGAAGGATTAAATAGTTCTAGCTAGCAAGGACCTTGGGAATCAACCTGGGAACAACCAGGGATGATCCCAAATAATTCCAAGCAACAGAACCAACCTGGCTGGACAAAATAGCAGGTGGTAGGTTGGTAAACAACCTCTGGTTCTGTTTTTCCAACCTGGGAAAACAACAACCAGGTTCAGGTTCTAAAAACAGAACCTGTTTTGTCTTTGCCCAACCAGCCAAATGCTGGTTCCGCTGGTTTCCCCTGGCCTTGTAGCATGCAGATACAGACAAACAACATCCAACCTTCACCTAAATTGTACCCCTATAGTGCCTTCCCTGCTACACTATAGTTAACCAAATAAAACAGTACAATTCCGAGTTGGATAGAATTGAATCTGCGCAATCAACTCAACCGAACTGCAAAGCTTCCATCTTGGGTTCCTTTGCGAGCTCGTCCTTTCTGCTTGCACTGTTCATAGCGCATACAATGTTGTGCCGAAGCGCACATTGCGCGAGTACCTGCAAATGCATCAAGCGAAAAATGCGAAAGCAAACAAACACACGAACACACCATTCACACGCAAATGCATTCGCACACGCATACTCGTACAAACAGACGGCAGTTTGTCGTGCAATGTAAATTTGCACCCAACACGATCTTGGGCTGAAGATTCACCAGCTCCCGCCGAGGTGTTGCCCGCCATAGCTAACTATAACGAGGATCACTATAATGCAGCTCTGATACCAGCTTGTTGGTGTAAGGGCCTAATAAACTCAAGCTATTAGGACTTAATCAAACTTAAAACCTCTCCTCGGGGTCACCTCCAAGGGTCCCTGGGTGCCTGGTACAAGACCAGCCCCTATCCTCGGGTCCGAGTTTGTAGAGAGAGGGATCAAGGAGGACTTAGTCAAAACAGCAAGAGTACCTTGAACGTCGCGCAGCGTGCCGTGCAGACCGTCGAAGCTCGCTCTAAGAGCTTTAAAATGAGCCAAGTTGCCTCGCGAAAATTAATGCCATTACGAAGTTATGGCTCGGACGGTGTTTGCCTAGCATTAGAGTGCTAGCGTACTAGCGTTGACTCGGGTAGCATTCCGCCAACGAACCGCGTAGAAACAAAATTCCAGCGAGGAAGGAATTCGCTTGAATCAATTGACTATATCCAGGTACAAACAGAGAAGGATTAAATAGTTCTAGCTAGCAAGGACCTTGGGAATCAACCTGGGAACAACCAGGGATGATCCCAAATAATTCCAAGCAACAGAACCAACCTGGCTGGACAAAATAGCAGGTGGTAGGTTGGTAAACAACCTCTGGTTCTGTTTTTCCAACCTGGGAAAACAACAACCAGGTTCAGGTTCTAAAAACAGAACCTGTTTTGTCTTTGCCCAACCAGCCAAATGCTGGTTCCGCTGGTTTCCCCTGGCCTTGTAGCATGCAGATATAGACAAACAACATCCAACCTTCACCTAAATTGTACCCCTATAGTGCCTTCCCTGCTACACTATAGTTAACCAAACAAAACAGTACAATTTCGAGTTGGATAGAACTGAATCTGCGCAATCAACTCAACCGAACTGCAAAGCTTCCATCCTGGGTTCCTTTGCAAGCTCGTCCTTTCTGCTTGCACTGTTGATAGCGCGTAAAATGTTGTGCCGAAGCGCACATCGCGCGAGTACCTGCAAATGCTTCAAGCGAAAATTGCGAAAGCAAACAAACATACGAACACACCATTCACACGCAAATGCATTCGCATACGCATACTCGTACAAACAGACGGCAGGATGTCGTGCAATGTGCATTTGCACCCAACAAATTGCAGGGTCGGGCAGGCTGAATACACCAACACTCTGCAACGCGCAGCTATTCAGGGAAGAGCGTGGTTGGTCGCCCAGCAATTTCATTCGCAACGACTCGAGAATTTGTGGCCTGCGACCGTGGGCGACGCCGATCGATCGCGGCTGTCACCTGTGGCTCGATGTGCTCTACCGCCAAACCGAAAGCACGATCGATGTGTGCATCGCAGCACATCGAACGTGCGAGCTGCAGGTGCCACCAATTTGGGTACCCGTGTACTGTACATTTAAGAATTTGTGCGAGAACCGGATACCACGCATTGACGATGTCGCCAATGCGCTGTATAAGCGGCACATCGTCCTAAGTGTGTTACTTAGCCAAATGAGCAGTACTAAAATGAAATGCGTTACTTAGCCAAATGAGCAGTACTAACATATGAATGGTACTAAGAGTAAGTGCGTTATTAAGCGCTATAGGTTGTACAAAGAGTAAATGCGTTACTTAGCGATATGAGTGGTACTAAGAGTATGTGCGTTACATAGCGATATGAGTGGTACTAAGAGTACGAACGCTAGCGATATGAGTTGTACTAAAAGTAAAAGCGTTACTTAGCGATATGAGTTGAACTAAGAATAAGTGCGTTACTTAGCAATATGAGTGTTACTTAGAATATTTGTGTTACGTAGCAAGCGATATGAGTGGTACTAAGAGTAGGTGCGTTACTTAGTCACATGAGTGGTACTAAAAGTAAGTGCGTTACTTAGCCATATGAGTGGTACTAAGAATAAGTGCGTTACTTAGCGATATGAATGGTACTAAGAGTAAGTGTGTTACTTAGCCATATGAGTGGTACTAACAGTAAGTGCGTTACTTAGCCAAATGAGCGGTACTAAGCCATATGAGTGGTACTAAGAGTAAATGCGTTACTTAGCGGTATGAGTGGTACTAAGAGTATGCGCGATACTTACCGATATGAGTCATACTACAAGTAAGTGCGTTATTTAGCGATATATTTGGTCCGTTACTTAGCGATATGAGTCGTACTAAGAGTGAAACCGTTACTTAGCGTTATAAACTGTACTACGAATATGTACGTTATTTAGCGATGTGAGTGGTACTACGAGTAAGTACGTTATCTAATGATATGAGTCGTGCTAAAAGAAAATGTGTTATTTAGCGATATCAGTGGAACAAAGATTACATATGTTAAGAGTAGTAATAAAAGTATGTGCGTTCTTCAGCGATATGAGTGGTACTAAAAGTTAGTGCTTTACTTAGGGATATGAGTGGTGTTGGTGTAAGGGCCTAATAAACTCAAGCTATTAGGACTTAATCAAACTTAAAACCTCTCCTCGGGGTCACCTCCAAGGGTCCATGGGTGCCTGGTACAAGACCAGCCCCTATCCTCGGGTCCGGGTTTGTAGAGAGAGGGATCAAGGAGGACTTAGTCAAAACAGCAAAAGTACCTTGAACGTCGCGCAGCGTGCCGTGCAGACCGTCGATCGGATTAAGCTGAGAATTCGCTATATCGAAGCTCGCTCCAAGAGCTTTAAAATGAGCCAAGTTGCCTTGCGAAAAGTTCTGCCATTACTAAGTTATGGCTCGGAGAGCGTTTGCCTAGCGTTGGAGTGCTAGCATACTAGCGTTGACTCGGGTAGCATTCCGCCGTCGAATAGCGCAGAAACGAAATTCCAGCGAGGAAGGAATTTGCTTGAATCAATTGACTATATTCAGGTACAAACAGAGAAGGATTAAATAGTTCTAGCTAGCAAGGACCTTGGGAATCAACCTGGGAACAACCAGGGATGATCCCAAATAATTCCAAGCAACAGAACCAACCTGGCTGGACAAAATAGCAGGTGGTAGGTTGGTAAACAACCTCTGGTTCTGTTTTTCCAACCTGGGAAAACAACAACCAGGTTCAGGTTCTAAAAACAGAACCTGTTTTGTCTTTGCCCAACCAGCCAAATGCTGGTTCCGCTGGTTTCCCCTGGCCTTGTAGCATGCAGATACAGACAAACAACATCCAACCTTTACCTAAATTGTACCCCTATAGTGCCTTCCCTGCTACACTATAGTTAACCAAACAAAACAGTACAATTTCGAGTTGGATAGAACTGAATCTGCGCAATCAACTCAACCGAACTGCAAAGCTTCCATCTTGGGTTCCTTTGCGAGCTCGTCCTTTCTGCTTGCACTGTTCATAGCGCGTACAATGTTGTGCCGAAGCGCGCATTGCGCGAGTACCTGCAAATGCTTCAAGCAAAAATTGCGAAAGCAAACAAACACACGAACACACCATTCACACGCAAATGCATTTGCACACGCATACTCGTACAAACAGACGGCAGGATGTCGTGCAATGTGCATTTGCACCCAACACACTCCCCCTCAGCCTGCCGGCTGCATCCCCATCATTCCATGCTAGTTCATGCTCATTCCACTCATGCGCACACAACGCCAATGAGGCTCATCCGCAAGCCTCTTGGTGAGAAAGTCTGCTGGCTGCTGGTGAGTCTTGATGTAGATCGGATTCACCGTCCCCCTCTTCACCTCCTTACGCAGCCAGTGCCACTTGATACGCATGTGCTTGTTCAGCCCATGAAGCACAGCGTTCCTGGCCATCCCAAGAGCCCCCTTGCTATCACAAAACAGCGGCGTAGCAACTTTCTGCTCCTGGCCAATCTCCTCTAACAGCCTCCTCAGCCAAATCACCTCCTTCACCCCATGGAACATCGCCATGTACTCTGATTCTACGGAAGAGAGTGCTGTCTCCGTCTGCTTCTTGGACCTCCAACTAACAGGTCCTCCCCCAACTACGCAGATGTATCCTCCCACAGATGAGGAATCCTCCTTCTCAGAAGCCCACATAGCATCGGTAAAGCAAGTGAGAAATAGCTTGCCTTCTCCAAGCCTCTCCCCCTTCTCGTTCAGTACCTCCACCCCTTTCTGCTTCACCTGTGCAGATGCGGAGTATTGAACTCCAATGCTTGGGTGAGAGTTCAGGTACTTCACCACACGCTCAGCTGCATCCACCTGCTTCTCTGATGGATTCTGCACCACCCTAGCCAGCTGCCCAACCGAGAAAGAGATGTCGGGCCTCGTGTGAACTGCTGCGTACAAGAGGCTGCCCACCAAGGACTGAAATTGCTGCTGCTCCTCGGCTTCAACCCCTTCATCCTCTGCAGCCTTCACAAGCTTGAATTCTGCTGGCAGGGGAGTTGCAACCTTGCGCTCATTCTCAATCCCATACTTCTCCCCCAGCTCCTTGATGAACTTCTCCTGGTGCAGCTTCAACCACCTGTGATCAGGATCCCTCTCCACGTGCATCCCGAGGTAGTACTTTACCTCCCCAAGGTTCTTGCACTTGAAGTTCTCCATCAGTTGCTGCTGCACTTTCTGGATCTCCTTCATGCTGCTGCTGAAGAGAAGAATGTCGTCCACGTAGACCAGAAACAGCACCAGCTTCTCCCCCTCGCCCTTGAGAAAGAGGCTCTCATCACAGCTGCTGATCCCGAATCCCATCTCCTCTAAAACAGCTGCCAACTTCTGGTACCAGCAGCGTGGCGCCTGCTTCAAGCCATAGATGGACTTGTTGAGCTTGCACACCCTGCCCGTACCATCCTCATACCCAGGCGGCTGCATCATGTACACATCCTCCTCTAAAATCCCATTCAGGAATGCCGTTGAAATATCCATCTGAATGATGAATTTCCCACTAACAGCTGCATCTGCCAACAAGACATGGAGGGTAGGGGGTTTGGCAGTGGGAGCAAAGATCTCGTTGAAGTCCTGCTTCTCCTTCTGCATAAACCCCTTCGCCACCAGCCTACTCTTGTAGATGGTTACCTGCCCCTTGTCATCGGTCTTGATCCTCAGCACCCACTTGCATTGTATCGCTTTCTTCCCATCAGGCAGCACCACCAGATCCCATGTCCCATTCTCCAGCAGGCTCTGGTACTCAGCATCCCTAGAAGCCAGCCACTTGTCCCTATCTGGTCCAGCTAATGCCTCCTCCATGCTAGCTGGTTCCTCTGGTGCAGGGGCAAGAAAACAGTACGCAGGCTCATCCTCCTCATCTGGGTCATAGCCATGCGGTAGAATCAGCAATGCCTCTTCGGTCCCTAGCTGCTGCTCTGCTGCATCAGTTCCTGCAGTCAGCTTCTTAGTAGCCATACGGGTACGTCCTGGCCTGGAGACGGGTGTCTCCCATCCCTTCATAACGACACCCTTCGGCTTCTTAGTTTTTCCCTGCTGCTGCTCTCCTCCCTCGGATCCAGCAGCTCCACTAGTGCTGCCGCCAGTTTCCACACCATTTTCTCCACCAGCAGATGCCTCCTGTACCTTCTCTCCATCACCATTTCCAGCAGCTGCCTCCTCTCCCTCCTCCCACACACTAGGAGTCAGGTCCAGCTGCATGGTGATCTGCTCCATCTGCTGGGACACCCGGGCCTCCGGCTGTTTCTCCCAGCTCCCATACATCATGCCCTCAATGAATTTCACATCCCTGCTGTCAAACAACACACCCTTGGATGGTTCCCACAGCAGCCATCCCTTGCTCTCAGCAGCCAGCCCCAAATGCACACACCAGATTGCACTCGCCCCCAACTTACTGCGGTAGGTCTTGGGGACGTGGGCGACTGCCATGCAACCGAACATCCTCAGCATGTCCACCGGCGGCTTCCTCCCAAGCCACCTCTCCAAAGGTACCCACGAGTCATCCCCAACCTTGGTGAGCACCCTGTTCCTAGCGACGGTGGCGTGCCGGACAGCATGAGGCCACATAGAATTGCTCAGCCCAGATTCTATGAGCAGCGCCCTAGCTGTCTCCAGAATGGTCCGGTTTGCCCGTTCTGCTACACCATTGGACTGTGGGGTATAAGCCGTGGTCAGCTCTCTCTGGATGCCCTGCTTCTTGAGCCAGGCCGTCATTTCAGCTCCAAGGAACTCACCACCTCGGTCTGTCCTAATCCGCTTCACTACACACTCCGCCTGCTTCTCCACGAATGGCAGCCAATCGTCCCGTATCGTGGAGGCGGCGTGGTCCTTCTGCTTCAGCGGATACGCCCACATCAGCCTGCTCCAGTCATCCACAATTGTAAGAAAATACCGCTCCCCCTTGTGCCCTTGCACCGGCAGCGGCCCCACCAAGTCCATGTGGACCAGCTCCAAAGGCTTCTTGCTCCTGCCAGCCACACTATGGAAAGGGAAACGGGTGAACTTTGAAAGCAAACAGATTTCACAGTTGTCATCGGGTGGCTGTCCGTTCAGCTTCAAACCTTTGACAGCTCCATCTTTCTCCAGCTGCTTCAGCAGAGGCATTGCCACATGCCCCAAGCGTCGGTGTGCCGTTGCCCAATCTGTCTCCCCAGATCTGGCCGACACTTTCACGCCAACCCCTCCAACGGCGTTGCACTCCCCCTGGGATGCAGACCCCTCTCTAGCCTGCCCCCCACCGTGCCACGCCAACGCCGGCAGCTGCCACATGGATCTGTACACGTCCTTGCTCTCGTGCAGATCCCAAAGCACCCGATTGCCCAGCTGCCCCTTGTATGTGCGAGCCCCATCCGTGCTAGTGCTCACCCCAGCCTTGGCAAGCTTACGGAGGGAGATGAGGTTGGCCTTGAGGTCGGGAACGAGGAGAACGTCGTGCAGCACCACCGGCTTGCCATCCGCTCCCTTAAACGCAGCTCGTCCCGCACCAGCCACCTTCAGCGAGTGTCCAGAGGCGGAGCACACTTCGTTAATCGGTGCAGCGCGTACGTCGTCCAGCAGGTCTTTGCGCGGCGTCATCGTCCAAGCAGCGCCCGTGTCCAACACCCAATAGTCCAGGGGGTGCAGCTCTGCTCCAACCTTGGCAGAGGCGTCTCCTTGCTCCCCCTGCTCTCCAATATGGAAGAACTGGCCCGCGGTGCGCTCCTTCTTCTTCTCCGCACCACCGTTGCCCTTTGGGTTGTTGTCGGACGAATCAGCGACCATGTTCGCGCCGTTTTTCTGGTTCCTTCGCGCGCCGCCATCCTGTTGACGATTCTGGGGGGTCCATCCATCGGGTTTCTTATAGCACAAAAACCAGGGGTGCCCCTCCTTCTCACAATACCAGCAACTCCCTTTCATTTTGCCACCAGCACCCGACTTGCCCCCACGTCCAGATTTCGCACCGCGACCCCAACCGGTACCTCCTTGTTGGTCGTTGGAGTCGTCGTCCTTCTTTGCACCGCGCCCAGCACCACCGAAGCCACGTCCTCTGCCACGTCGGTTCCCTTGCATCCCGTAGCCGCTGCTGCCGTCGTCCCCACCCCTCAGTTGGCGGCGACGGAAGTCCTCCTCCAGAATCTTCGTCTGCACCCACTCGAGCGTCCACGAGCTCTGGTTCTGTGGCAGGCTCAATCCGCTCGTGAATTGAAGCCACGATTCCGGCAGCAGCGAGAGCATCTTCAGGCACTTGGTCTGCTCCGGGTAGGTGATTCCCGCGGTCGCCAACTTCGCGTAGAGGTCGCGCATCTTGTCCAGAACTGGTTGCACCGGCTCTCCCTCGCTCAATCGCAACGCGGACAGCTCTCTCTCCATCATAAGCGTCGCGGCGACGGAGGTAGGAGCGTGCAGCTCCTTCAGCACGGTCCACGCCTTCGGACCGCAATCAACCTCCGGCAGCAGGTGCATGACGTGGTGACGCTGGTTCAGCTCCAAACTCTGCGACATCAAGTAGTAGCCAGCCGATGCGCGCTCGTCCCAATCTTCCTGCAGCGCGGGGTCACTCGGTCTAGGCTCTTCCCCAATCATTAGTTTCAGCAATCCAATCTGACGGAAGTAAAGCTGCATTTTCCAGGCCCAATCATCATAGCCCTCACCATTGAACTTCTCGACGGTGAAATTCTTCAGCACCTCCTTGATGAGCGAGCTCTGGTTGGTTCGCGCTCCCCTTGGCGCCGAAACACCAGAATCTTGGCTGCCGCTACGATTTTGGGCTGAAGATTCACCAGCTCCCGCCGAGGTGTTGCCCGCCATAGCTACCTATAACGAGGATCACTATAACACAGCTCTGATACCAGCTTGTTGGTGTAAGGGCCTAATAAACTCAAGCTATTAGGACTTAATCAAATTTAAAACCTCTCCTCGGGGTCACCTCCAAAGGTCCCTGGGTGCCTGGTACAAGACCAGCCCCTATCCTCGGGTCCGAGTTTGTAGAGAAAGGGATCAATGAGGACTTAGTCAAAACAGCAAAAGTACCTTGAACGTCGCGCAGCGTGCCATGCAGACCGTCGATCGGATTAAGATGAGAATTCGCTATATCGAAGCTCGCTCCAAGAGCTTTAAAATGAGCCAAGTTGCCTTGCGAAAAGTTCTGCCATTACTAAGTTATGGCTTGGACAGCGTTTGCCTAGCGTTGGAGTGCTAGCATACTAGCGTTGACTCGGGTAGCATTCCGCCGTCGAATAGCGCAGAAACGAAATTCCAGCGAGGAAGGAATTTGCTTGAATCAATTGACTATATTCAGGTACAAACAGAGAAGGATTAAATAGTTCTAGCTAGCAAGGACCTTGGGAATCAACCTGGGAACAACCAGGGATGATCCCAAATAATTCCAAGCAACAGAACCAACCTGGCTGGACAAAATAGCAGGTGGTAGGTTGGTAAACAACCTCTGGTTTTGTTTTTCCAACCTGGGAAAACAACAACCAGGTTCAGGTTCTAAAAACAGAACCTGTTTTGTCTTTGCCCAACCAGCCAAATGCTGGTTCCGCTGGTTTCCCCTGGCCTTGTAGCATGCAGATACAGACAAACAACATCCAACCTTTACCTAAATTGTACCCCTATAGTGCCTTCCCTGCTACACTATAGTTAACCAAACAAAACAGTACAATTTCGAGTTGGATAGAACTGAATCTGCGCAATCAACTCAACCGAACTGCAAAGCTTCCATCTTGGGTTCCTTTGCGAGCTCGTCCTTTCTGCTTGCACTGTTCATAGCGCGTACAATGTTGTGCCGAAGCGCGCATTGCGCGAGTACCTGCAAATGCTTCAAGCGAAAATTGCGAAAGCAAACAAACACACGAACACACCATTCACACGCAAATGCATTTGCATACTCGTACAAACAGACGGCAGGATGTCGTGCAATGTGCATTTGCACCCAACAAGTGGTACTAAGAGTATGTGTGATACTTACTTAGCGAAATGAGTGGTACTAAGAGTAAGTGCATTATTTAGCGACATATGTGGTCCGTACTCAGCAAAATGTGTCGTACTAGCGTTATTTAGCGTTAAGAGCTGTACTTAGAGTATGTACGTAATCTAGAAATATGAGTCGTACAAAAAGTAAATGTGTTACTGAGCGATATGAGTGGTACTACGATTAAATGTGTTACTTGGCGATATGAGTGGTACTAAGAGTATGTGTGTTATTTAGCGATATGAATGATACTAAGAGTAAATGCGTTACTTAGCGATATAATTGGTACAAAGAGTAAATGCGTTACTTAGTGATATGATTTGTGCTAAGAGTAAGTGCGTCACTTAGCTATATGAGTGGTACGAAGAGTATGTGCGTTATTTAGCGATATGAGTGGTACTAAGAGTAAGTGCGTTACCTAGCAATATGAGTGGTACTAAAAGTAAGTGTGTTACTTAGCCATATGAGTGGTACTAAGAGTATGTGCGTTACTTAGTGGTATGAGTAGTACCAAGAATAGCATGAGTAGTATTAGGAGTAAGAACGTTACTTAGGGATATGGATGATACTAAAATTAAGCTCGATACTTAGGGATATGAGTGGTACTAAGAGTAATTGCGTTACTGTGTCATATGAGTGGTAGTAAGAGTAAGTGCGTTACTTAGCGAAATGAGTGGTACTAAGATTAAATGCGATACTTAGCGATATGAGTGGTACTAAGAGTAAATGTGTTACTTAGCGATATGATTGGCACTAAGAGTTGTGCAAAATCTAGCAATATGGATGGTACAAAGAGTAAATATGTTACTTCGCGATACGAGCGGTACTATGAGTAATTTCGTTACTTAGCAATATGGGTGATATTCAGAGTAGGTGCGTTACTTAACGATGCGAGCGGTACCAAGACAAAGTGCTGCGTAATTTAACAATATGAGTGGTACGGACCAACTGGTCAGTTGGACCAACAAGCCGGTTGGACCAACTAATCGGTTGGACCAACAAGCCGGTTGGACCAACTGATCTGTTAGAACAACAAGGCGGTTGGAACAGCTGATCTGTTGGACCAACAAGCCAGTTGGACCAACAAGCCGGTTGGACCAACTGGTCAGTTGGACCAACAAGCTGGTTGGACCAACTGATTTGTTGGACCAACAAGCCGGTTGGACCATGTTAAGTTGGACCAACTCGTCTCTTCGACCAACAAGCCGGTTTGACCAGCTGCTTTATTGGACCAGCAAGCTAGTTGGACCCACTGATCAGTTTGGCCAACAAAAAAAATGGACCAACCGGGCAGTTGTGCTAACAAGCCGGTTGGACCAACTGGTCAGTTGGACCAACAAGCCAGTTGGACCAGCTGATCTGTTGGACCAACAAGCCGGCTGGACCAGCTGATCTGTTGGACAAACAAGCCAGTTGGACGAGCTGATCTGTTGGACCAACACGCCGGTTGGACCAATTGATCAGTTAGACCAACACGAGGCCCGGTTGGACCAACTGGTCTGTTGGACCAAGAAGCCGGTTGGACCAACGGATCAGTCGGACCAACGAGCCGATTGGACCAACTGATTTATTGGACCAACAAGCCGGTTCGACCAGCTGAACTGGTGGACCAACACGCCTTTTGGACCAACTGGTCAGTTGGACCAACAAGCCAGTTGAACCAACAAGCCGGCTGGACCAACTAGTCAAATGGACCAACAAGTCGTTTGGACCAACTGATCAGTTGGACCAACAAGCCGGTTGGACCATGGTAAGTTGGACCAACAATTCGGTTGGACCAACTGGTCTCTTGAACCAACATGCCAGTTAGACCAGCTGGCCTGTTGAACCAACAAGCCAGTTAGACCAGCTGGCCTGTTGGACAAAAAAGCTAGTTGGACCCACTAGTCTGTTTGACCAACAAGACGATTGGACCAACCGGCCAGTCGTACTAACAAGCCGGCTGGACCAACTGGTCAATTGGACCAACAAGCCTGTTGGACCAGCTAGTGTGTTGGACCAATAAGCCGGCTCGACCAGCTGATCTGTTGGACCAACAAGCCGGTTGGACCAACAAGCCGGAGGTAGAGGGATACAGGGCATATGGAAGGGTTAAGAGGCGACAGGAGGAGCATGGTGCCAAGGGTTCACAAGGGTGATGTCCAGCAAGCAAGAGGTGGGTTTTTTCTCCTCTGCTTTGTGTCGCCACTTTCCCCCATCGTTCTCTCCCACCTGTCTCCCCCACGCTTCTCCCCTAACCTTCTCCCCCACCCCTCCCCTCCCCCACAACCTTCTCCCCCACCCCTCCCCCACAACCTTCTCCCCCACCCCTCCCCCACAACCTTCTCCCATGCGCCTCTCACTAGCCCCTCTCCCCTAACCCGCCCCTCTCTCTTACGTCTCCAACACCCCACTCCTCCACCTTCTCCTCCACCTTCTCCTCCACCTTCTCCTCCACCTTCTCCTCCACCTTCTCCTCCACCTTCTCCTCCACCTTCTCCTCCACCTTCTCCTCCACCTTCTCCTCCACCTTCTCCTCCACCTTCTCCTCCACCTTCTCCTCCACCTTCTCCTCCACCTTCTCCTCCACCTTCTCCTCCACCTTCTCCTCCACCTTCTCCTCCACCTTCTCCTCCACCTTCTCCTCCACCTTCTCCTCCACCTTCTCCTCCACCTTCTCCTCCACCTTCTCCTCCACCTTCTCCTCCACCTTCTCCTCCACCTTCTCCTCCACCCCTCTTCACGCCACCGTGCCGTGCCTCTGCCGCGGCCAGGAGGAGCCAACCCCCGAGGAGGAGGCAGAGGGATCCGGAGGGCAGCGCAGGTCGCGGTACGCGCAGATCACGGACGTGGGGCTGTAGGGCGGCCAGCACAGCCGAGCACAGGGCAGCCCTGCCCTCATGTGTGAGTGCCGGCTTGGCTCCTCGTTGCCAGGCTGAGCTGACGAATGGGCCTGGCATCGAGCTGCTCGCGCTACACCAAACCGCATGTCCTCGCGGGCCTGCTGTCCCCTCTCGGCCAGCTCACCTCGTGGGCAACGCTAGTCCCTGTACGCGTGGATCACAGACATGGGGCCGCCCTGTAGGGCGGCCAGCAGCGGCTGGCACAGGAAGGCGAGGCTGGCACCTCTTGGCCGGGTCACTCAGCGGGCAGCGCAAGTGGCTGTATGGCAGCAGCTGGCACTGCCCAGCCGCCCTCGCATGCCATCACCTGTGAGTGCCAGCTTGGGCGCGTCTGCCACCATCTTTGGGCAAGGAAGGGGCAAGAGGGGTAGTGTGGGTGGGTCAGGTAGGGACAGGACGTGCAGCGGGCAGGCTGGCTGCAGCAGGAGGTGGGTGGGCACGATGGACATGAGGGGTGTGGGTTGTGGCAAGGCCGGCAGCAGGCCCAATGTGGTGTGGTGATGAAAGGCGGAGGTTACCAGCCCGGGGAGGTACCTCATGACGTGTGGAGTGCACGGAGAGCAGCTTCCAGCGACCAGTGGCGCCACGGGTATGCAGCCGTGTGGGGTGGACGTCAGGGCTGACCTCCACCAGCCTGTTGCCTTGGTGTGGAGCGCGTTGCCTCACTGCGCTGCACCACCACTGCCACGGCCACTGCCCATGCTTGCCGCGAGTGATTGCCGCACCTCTGCTGGGCGAATCTGCTCAGTGGCTTGGCCTGGAAATGCTAGCCAGTTGCAGTGGGAAGGGAAAACGCTCAGCCCGAAAAGAGTTAGATCGAGTCTGTAGTCCGCTTGATGTTGCAGCGGGAAGCGTTCTAGGTCTGTGGGGCGGTCTGCATACAGCCGCTTTTTAAAACTGCTGCCTCTCCTGCCGCCTACCCAGTGGGTTTAGCGGCGCCTTGACGGTTGGAGGCCTGGTCAGCCATCACTTGAGGGCTCCAAGGGTGTTCATGGAGCTATGGGAGAAGGCATGGGCAGTGAGGAGGGCGATGGAGGTGCTGGCGGATACGGCGGCATGTTCTACCATGTAGGAGAGGCATGCTCCAAGGACACGGTTGTGTCGGCCAGCAAGGTTGCTCTTCACCGCTCCTCCCATTGGGTCATCGACACGGGAGCCTTCATGACCATGACCAACCGAGAGGATCTACTGGATGAAGTCAGGCCATCAAAGGCAGCCACCGTCGTTTCAGCCACCGGCCAAGTTGTACCCGTGCGTGGCGAGGGGAGAGCCATGTTCATGGGTGCGGATGGGAGGCTTGTGGGGCTGAAGCAGATTCTCCTTGTTCCTGGATTGTGTGCCAACCTCCTCTCTACCAAGGCCCTAAGTGAGGCAGGGATGAAGATGGAGATGTTGGGCACAAAGGTTTTCAAGGCAACTCTGGATGGGCGCGTGTTGTGGGACCTCCGAGGCGGCAAGGACATGCACCGGTCCATGTGGGAGATACCGGTGCTGCCATGGAAGGAGGCGGCTGCGCGCTTGGCTGCTGGAGATGTGAGAGGAGGGCATGTTAACCACGTGGGCAATGGAGGAGGTGGTGATGACGGTGATGGTGGGCTCCTTGGGCATGAAGGGGCTGCGCTACCAAGTGTAACTCCTAGCACGGGTGAGACGGATTGGCTCACCGCACACCGTCGCTTTGGCCACGTGGCGCTACCTCAGTTGCAGCAGCTGTTCAAGGAGGAAAGAGTCAAGGGGCTGAGGATAAAGGGGGAGCCCAAGGAGGTGGGATCTTGTGAGACTTGCTTGACCAGCAAGTTTTCACGGTTTCCCTTCCATTCGGTGGAGGGGAAGTCGAGTGACCCGGTGGAGCTCGTGCATGTGGATCTCGTGGGACCCATGAAGGTGAAGGGAGATGGTGGGCCCCTATATTCCATGACCATGGTGGATGACAACACAAGGCTCACCTGGTCCTTTCCATTTGCAAAGAAGAGTGGTGTTGCAAGGGTCATCATCGAAGTGTGGCTGCCCATGGTGGAGCGAGAGAGTGGCAAGCGGGTGAAGGCGATTCGTAGCGACCGTGGTGGGGAGTTCTTGGGAGCGGAGTTCCGGAGCTGGCTGAAGCGGCACAGCATCAAGCAGCAGCTTACCACGGCCTACACCCCTCAATCCAATGGCGTGGCAGAGAGAGCGAACCGGACCATCATGGAGGGCGGGAGAACGATGTTGGTAGACTCGGGTCTACCCTTACGGTTCTGGCCCCTCGCTATTCGCCATGCCACCGTCATCAAGAACCGAGTCTTGACTCATGTGGGAGGGCAGCATTGGGTCCCTATGGAGAAGTGGAGAGGCAAGAAGCCCCTGGTGGATATGCTTCGAGTCTTCGGGTGCATGGGACTCGTGCACGTCCCTAAGGAGAAGCGTGACAAGCTTCAAGCGGCGGCGGTGTGGGCTGTTCATTTGGGACTTGCACAAGGGAGCAAGGGGTAGCTGATGTGGGACCAAAAAACCAACACCATCTTCACCACCAGAGATGCCAAGTTCATGGAGGGGCTCATGTTCAAGGAGTGGTTGGAGCGAGGGAGGAGCAAGGTCACCATTCCGCTCGGAATAGAGGTGGGAACGAACGACCCACTTCTCATTCCCATCGAGTTGTCTTCATCTTCAGAGGTAACGGAGGTGTCACATGACTTGGGAGGTGCTGAAGGGGAGGCAGCAGAGGTAGAGGGAGTGTTGCAGCAAGAGGAGGCCCCTGTAGCTGAGAGAGGTGATGCCGAGGAGGAGGTGCAGCAGCCTACACCATCCCCTACACTTCCACCAAGGCGGACAACCCAAGGGAAGCGTGGTGCTGTCCGTGGTGGAGCTAAGGAAGGTGCAGCCAAGGAGAGGCCCAAGAGAGCTGCTCACCCAAGGAATTTCCTCAAGTATAAAATACTTGGGGGTCCCAAGGCATTGCTGGTCCAGGAGGAGGAAGATGATGAGGAGAAGGGAGCCGAGGGAGAGATGGAGCAGATTTGTTGCTTCGGTCTTCAAGGCACGCTACGTGGCTAGAGGGTTCAGTCAGCGCGAGGGGGTTGACTTCTTTCAGACCTTCGCGCCCACTCCGAAGATGACCACTCTTCGGGTGTTACTTCACGTAGCGGCGCAGAGGGACTACGAGCTACACTCCCTCGACTTCTCCACTGCCTTCCTGCAGGGCAGCCTACACGAGGAGATCTGGCTGCGTCGTCCTCCGGGCTTCACTGGCACCTTCCCGCCTGGGACCCAGTGGAGCCTCAGACGACCAGTCTACGGTCTCCGCCAGGCACCCCGTGAGTGGCACGACACTCTCCGCTCTACTCTGTCCGACCTCGGGTTTGAGCCGTCTTCCGCCGACCCGTCGTTGTTTGTTCGTCGTGGGCGCACACCTTTCTTCGTTCTGGTCTACGTTGACGACTTGGTTTTTGCCACAGCCGACACAGTTGCACTGGCGGAGGTGAAGTCCGAACTGCAAAAGAGACACACCTGCACTGACCTTGGGGAACTGCGCCGCTACCTTGGCCTGCAGATCTCCAGGGACAGAGCCGCTCGCACCATCACTCTGACTCAGTCACACATGGTGCAGCAGGTCCTTCAGCGGTTCGGGCTTCAGCACTCTTCTCCTACACCCACCCCTCTTGCTGTAGACCACAGACTCACTGGGCCTTTTCCTGACGAGCCGTTCGAGCCCAGTGGTCCTTACGCAGAGCTAGTGGGCTGCCTCATGTATCTGATGACGTGCACTTGCTCGGACCTCGCCTTCCCTCTTAGCATCCTTTCTCGCTTTGTTGCGACTAGGAGACACCGTCCTGTTCACTGGACGGCGGCTAAGAGGGTGGCGAAGTACCTCGCCACGACATCAGACATGGGGCTTGTACTTGGAGGGACACAGCCAGTTGTACTCACCGGTCACTGCGACTCCTCGTACGCCGACGACGTTGAGACTCAGAGGTCTACGCAGGGTTACTGTTTCAGCCTGGGCTCTGGAGCTGTTTCGTGGAGGTCTACTCGGTCCTCCTCTGTTGCGACTTCTACCGCAGAGGCCGAGATCTACGCTGGAGCCCTTGCTGCACAGGAGCTACGCTGGTTGACCTTCTTGCTCACTAACCTTGGTGAGCGGCCGAGCTCTGCACCGACCTTGTTTGCTGACAACAAGGTGATGATTCTCCTGTGTCGTGAGCCTCGACTGGAGAGCAGAGTGAAGCACATCGACGTCAGGTCCTTCTCCTTTCGAGAGTTGCAGAGACGCGGACAGGCACGTCTGGACTTCGTGGCCTCCGAGGCCAACACTGCAGACATCTTCACCAAGGCTCTTCAGCCTTGTGACCACCGCCGGTTTTGTCTGCAGTTAGGCCTCGTTGAGACTGGGTCTACTAGACTGCAGTAGTGAGTTCTTGAGACCCTAAACCCTAAACCCTAAACCTTGGTCTTGTGACCTTAGGTTGCGTTTTGTTGCTTGGCATTCCCCACTTAGGCTATGGGGGTGTGTCAAATGTTATAGCCTCTAGTGGGTTATGCTATATGGGGTACAAACAGTTAGGGTTAGGTATTTGTACCCCAACCCAATCAATCCAACTCATTCCGTTGTTTTCAGTTTGTGAGACTTCATGAGTTCCAGCAGTCAATGGCAAATGTTTAATACGGTACAAGGAAAGGAGTTCACCAATTGGATTTAAAGCCCGAGTCTAGAATGGCAAAGTTTCAAAATTATTGAAGTTGAAATCAGGTTGACGAAAGGTGGCGAGAGTAGAATTCGCATAACAGGGGTGGCGAAAGTTGATGACCCAACCGAACGTATTGCCTCCTTGCTTGTACTTTCGAGTTCAAGAAACCTGAAGATGGCGCAAAAGACAAAAGTGCCTCGAAAGTGCCTGAAGGCAAGATGCATCGAGGGATTGACTGAGCATGACAATGCTGTTACAAAATGGGTCTCAACATATACAGTACCAATTTGATAATTCGTAGGAATTATCCCCTAATTTGAGTGACGCCTTTCCATGGGTAATTGACCGACAGTAATGTTCATAACAAAACAGTTCCACGGTTTCATTATTGATGAACAAAAGGGCACAAACCAAGCAGATTTGACAGTGTCGAGTCAATTATTTCTACCGTAATACTAAAAAAATGTCAGTCCGATGTCCAATATCACTTTTCTTCCGGTTCAAACCCGCGGAAGGTGAGTGGTGGTGCTGCACATTCAAGGCAGGGGCGTAGTTTGAGAAGACCCTGGAGTGGAGTGCGAAACCAGGGAGCGGACACAGGTGGGGCAGCGAGAAGGAAAGGGCAGAAGGAAGAGAGGGGTGGGTTAGAAAGAGAGATGTAGGGAAGGGAGTGGAGGACAGGGACGCGAAGGGATGAAAGGACAATGAAGGGAAGGGACGATAGGAAAAGGGAAGGGACGATAGGACACAGGAAGGGACAAGAGGACAAGGAAGGGAAGGGACGAGGGGACAAGGGAGGGCAGGGGGGAAAACAGAAGAGAGGGAAAGGAGTGAAGTGGGAGGGTACATCAAGGTAGAGGGGCAAATAGGGAAGGGAGGAGAAGAGGAGAACAAGGGGCAGAGAGGGAGGATAGGAGAGGCAAAGAGGGAGAAGGGATGCAATGAGAAGAAAGAAAAGAGTGGGGGAGAAAGAAGGAGATGGTTCAGTGAGAGAAGGGAGGACATTTGAAGGGGGGATCAGAGGAGGTGCGAATAGATGGAAGGGGGGGGGGTGTGGGAATAAGGGCGGAGAGCAGAGGGGAGGCAAAAAACGAGTGAGGTGAGAAGGGCGGCGGGCAGGGGAAAGTGGAGGAAATGGGCATGTGGGAAGCTGAGAAGAGGGGTGGGGGGGACATGTGTGAGTGAAGGTTGCAGTCAGGGAAGGTTGCAGAGGAATGGAGGGAATGAGTACAGATGAGTGGAGGAAAGCGGGCATAAACGGAAGGGTGGAGACAAAAAGAGAGCGAAAGGAGGAAAACGGAAGTAGGTGCAAGTGGGGATGTGGAAAGTGGAAGGAATGACAAGGGGAGTGGAAGTGGTAGTGGGGAAGCAGCGCGGAGGGAAATGGGAGCAGCACGGGGAAGTGGGGAAGCGCGTACGGGAGGGGGAGCAGCGCGTGAGCGACACAGAAAGCGATGCGATGGGACGGGAGCAGGGAGGACGAGGGAAATGAGCGAGCAGGTGGAGATGAGCAGACATGGGGGAAGGGAAGGAGGGGACAGAGAGGCAAGGAAGGAGAGGAGAGGATATGGACGGGAGAGCGGCGAGGAGGAGATGTGTGGGTGAGTCGTGTGCGTCGTGTGTGAGTCACATGTGCCTGCGACGAGTGGGTGATGGGAGCGAGTGAACGACGGGAGCGAGAGAAGGATTAGAGTGGGCGCGACGGGGCGAGTGCAGGATTAGAGTGAGCGCGACGGGGCAAGTGCGGGATTAGAGTGAGCGCGACGGGGGAGCGAGAGCGGGATTAGAGTGAGCGCGACGGGGAGCGAGTGCGGGATTAGAGTGAGCGCGGGATGAGAGTGGAGCGGGGAGGGTGAGTGAGCGACGGGGGAGTGCGCAACGGGGGTGAGAACGGAACGAGAGTGAGTGCGAGATGGGAGGAGTGTGGGACGATAGGAGTAGTGCGGGACGGGAGGAGTGTGGGACGATAGGAGTAGTGCGGGACGGGAGGAGGGCAGGACGGGAGGAGGGCAGGACGGGAGGAGGGCAGGACGGGAGGAGTGCAGGACGGGAGGAGTGCGGGAAGGGAGTGGGTGAGCGACTGGGGTGAGTGCACGAAAACAGTTACGAACCTCGCCAATCACCACAAGGCCGACCAACTCACTTCTCAGAGAGTCGCGAAGGAACAGGTTTCTCAACCTGGTTACCATGTTATTTGGCGAAGTCAAGTTCAAGAATCTTGAAGTTGAAAAACGCCATTCTAGACTCGGGCTTTAAGTCTCAGCCCTAATTTAATAATACCACAGATTCTATATTCATAATTGATTCTAATATTGAGCTGAAAATATATGTTGGATTCTTGTGGAGCCTGGGGATGCTGGCATGCAGGTACACAAAGGACCTAAGTTCATGAGTGGAATAAGGATCTTCAGTGCTGAAGCCTGTCACACCCATCAATAGAGAAGTGCTCCAGCATTTTGAGGCTGGATATGTCGTCAGGCACAGCTTCCAACTGCTTGCAGTTGCTGAGATCAAGCTCCATGAGCCTGCTGAGTTGCGTAAAGCCAGGAGGAAGCAGCCGGATGCTGGTGTTGCTAGCGTTCAGCTCATGCAGGCAGGAGAGCTGCGTCGAGGAATCAGGGAGATGCGTGAGGGATGAGCAGTTGGATATATTCAGCCTGCGCAGTCTTGACAATGACCCAATTGCATCTGGAAGGGAAGATAACTTCGGCGCGTGGATCTTAAGGGATGTCAGGTGGTGGAGAGTGGTGATGGCGGCAGGCAACTCTGTGAGTTCATCACACGCAATGTCGATGTTCAGCTGCCGTAGCTCCTTCAAACATGAACCGTCAGATTTCAAAAGGTTTTGCAGGCAACGAGCCTTGTTTAGCTTCAATGTGCGGAGGCTAGGAAGCCTTGTCAACACGGACAGAAACTCTTCAGCACCTTCCCCCAGCACCAGCTCCAGACGCTCCAGACCAGAGAGACTGGCACCAATGTTGCACTGACAATGCCCAAGCACAGCTCCTTGAGCTCTGTGAGGCTTGAAATGCTTGGCAGCGACACCAACTGCTCATTATTTCTGTAGAATAGGGCCTGGAGACTAAGTGGCAGAGCCTGCGGGGCTTCCCTCAGCAGCCAACATCCCCTTAACTCCAACTCCTTCAGCCTAGTAAGCCTATCCAGCCTTGTGGGAAACGACAAGAGACTGCTACACCATTCAATCCTCAGCACTCGGAGGCTCATGAGCTCGGTCACACATTCTGGAAAATATGTTATGGCTAAACTGTTCCGAAAGTACAACTCCTGCAGTCTTGTCGTCTCCCCTATGTCCTCTGGCAACTCCGCAAACTTGCACTGATCCAGCTCCAAGCTGGTCAGCGAAGGCAGCTGCGTGAATGAGGGCGGCAGCTGCTCTTCATTGCTTCTGCGGACACATAGGGTTTGGAGATTGGTCAGCCCCGCAGCAGGTAGCTCGCCCACCCCCTCGCACTCAACCAGAAGAAATGTTTCCAGAGATGCGAGTCTGGTGAACGAACAAGGGAGACAGAGAAGCGGCAGCTCACGCAGCACCAGCGTTTTCAAGGCTGAAAGATTCCCAAAGCTCTCGGGCAGACTGGACACGTTGCATGAGGAAATGGTCAAGGTTTCCAGGCAGCTGAGGGAGGTAAATAGGTCTGTCAAGTCACTGAAGCTTCGACAGTGACTGATGCTGAGCTCTTGGAGGCTTGGAAGCAACTCTCCTATACTATCTGGAAGACACTCTTGGTCATTGCAGTAAGTAAGCTGCAACCGTTTCAAGGACGTGTAAAGAAAACCGGGCCGGAAAAAGTCGCTCAACTGTCCATGCCTTACTTCGAGTTTCAGTGAGTGGAGAGCAGGTAGCTGTGCGAGTGAGAAGTCTGGTGTATTTCTGGAAAAGACTCCAACATCAGGCAAGGAGAGGCGGGTGAGGTTGGTGAGTTGAAGAAGGCTGGAAAGCTGGTCGTGGTATAGGGAGGTGGTGTCAAATGAGAGTGCAGTGAGAGACGAAAGCGAGCTGAGTTTGGGAGCGGTTAAGATGGAAGCTTGATTCTTCAAGACGAGGGTGCGCAACGGTAGCTGAAAGAGAGAAGCTGGTGGCTCGGCATATTTCTCCCACCAATACAGCGACAGATGCTCTAGTTGAGGGCAGTGACGGGCGAGATGATCCAAGCCTGATTCGTCTATCAGACAGGCGGCCTTCCTTGCATGTCGATTCCTGCCCGCAAAGAGCGTCAACTCCCCTATGTGAAGCGCTCTTAGCCTAGGGCACGAAGAGGCGAGGTGAGCTAGAAAGGTGTTGTCCAGAGCTTCCACACTTCGATCCAACAGATGCAGATGGGTCAGATTGGGAAAGCAAGCGACCGCGGTGAGCACATCCTAACGAGAAACGACACGGTCCTCCTTGACGAGGAGCGTCGCAACATGACTCTGAGCGAGACGCCGCCAGCGACGGCAGATGGATGCAACTAGAAGGTTGTGAGCGGCATCTGCGGAGGCTGGAGGGGTCGGCATGGGAGTTTCTCTTTGCCAGGGTGAGCCCTCTGGACAAGCGTTGTAGATGTACTTGGGCTTGAACGGCCGAAAGATCCAAGTATCATCGCTCTCGGGTGTGTACGATTTCGATTGTATGGAAGGCCAGACGATGGTGACCAAGATATCGTCAGTGAGATGGTGGATGTGGGTTCTGATAGACTCCATGTCAGCCGTGAAGACAATAACAACCGGAAACTGAGGTGAAAGCTCCTCGTCGAGTGCGAGAGAATTTGAGCCAACAAATCACAGTTCACAACCAAGGCCTGCCTAAACGATCGACCACGGCCTGCCTAACGACAACTAGGTACGCCAACGCTGCTACGACTTGCAACGAACAATTGGGAGGGCACAAACGCGACTGTGTCCTGCTATGCTCTCTCAACTATTACAGTATAGACATTTGGGGAATCAGGTCGCAGCTCCTATGGAGCACTACTACTGTATACGTGACTTCACTGGGGCTTCTCGTGATCCATGGACGTGAAGGTCTACAATAGGGAGGTTCACAAGTCTTTTTTTTTTTTTATGCAAAATACACTAAAAGCGCATAATACATCGGCAGTCGTAACTGTAGCTGATGTGCCTAGGGGGAGAGCGCCCTCCGTACCCATCCTGGGGACGGAAGGCTGCCCTCGGGTTCGACCAAATGGCCATGAACCCCTTGGACCACATGGCCGGCTTTGTTGTGCTGTCAAAGATGTGGTTCGAGACAGTTGGAAAGCCGCCGCGATCCTCCGCAGTGCCCTCCGCGCTCTAAACTTGCTTCGTTCGAAGACCGCGTCACACCTCTCCACCCAGATCCGGTGGAACGCAATTGCTGTAATTGTAGCCTCAGGGAAACCCGAAGCTGTCCCCTCCTTCTTGAAAACCATGTCCCCCAGTGACTCGATCTTCCGATGCGGATTCATCATGCGGAGCGCCTTCAAGAGTGCCCGAACCACCGGCTGGATACGTGGGCAGAGAAACAGTCCATGTTCCAGCGTCTCCCTCTCCCCGCAGTGCGGGCATGCAACACCGGTGCGCAAAAAATGCAGCCGCTCCCCCACCTGCAGGTTCCGGCTGTGGATCCAGAGCATCACGTCCCGCGCACGGTTCAGGAGGACCATCGAGTCTCGCACATCGATCACCCGCCCCCAGTCAATCTGACGGCCGAGGGACTCCTCCCAGGTGGATTGCTGCTTCGGCTTTCCGCCACACCGTTTAAAACCCGCCTTCAGCTGCCTCAGCTGCGCCGGACGATCCCCCTCCCAGATGGGTGAGCACAGCAGCCTTGCCCTGGGTGCACCAGCGGGACCGAGGAAAAGCCCCTCCCTGACCACCGCGGGTAGCACCTCGTGCGGCTGAAAGCTGCGCAGCTTCTCCTCTGCATCCCCCAGTACCCCTCGAACACAGCTGATAGCTCGGCAGACTAGGGCTTCACCATCCACGCACTCAATCCTCCAGACACCGTAGCTCGTCCCCGTTTTCAGCACGAACTTAGAGACGGCTAGCACCGTATGCGCCGTGACTGGCGCCAGGAGCAGCTGCTTCCACTCATCCGGGGCAGCATCGAAGATCCACTTTGCCAGCTTAGCTCCCGCCGTGCCCCCAAACTCCCGCTCGAGCTCCTGGGTGTCCTTAAGAACTCTCGAGCCGTCCCCAGCAACTTTGATAAGGTCCCGCATGACTGACCGCTTTAGCCCCCTAGCCGCTTTTTGCCGACCTGCAGGCGTCTTCCCATTTAGAAGCAGCCGCCGATTGAAGAGCAGCAGCTCATTTTCCACATCCCACACCGATGACGCATTGATGCACGATGGGAAGCTGGACTCTAGGAACAGCTCGCAGGTCCGCTTCCATCGCATACACCTTCCCTCCTACTGCTTCATCAGCCCCGCGTGAGCCCAGAAAACCTGAAGATCAGGGACATCCAGCGCTGCCAGCGCGAGATCAGCACGCAGACCCAGCGGCTGCGACGCCAGCAACGCAATCCTCCTGGCCGCCAGGCCCCCCAGCTCAGCACACGGGTCCCGAACTCCAAGGCCGCCCTCCCCTCTCGCTTTGAACAGCAGCTCCTGGCTCCAGAGCGCGAAATGCTTCCCCGCCGTCGAGTGGTTTCCGGTGACGAAGTTGTGAAGCAGCTTCACCAGCTTCGCCCAGACCTCTGCTGGAGGTGGGTAAACCTGCGCCTGGAAGGCGAGAATCGGGTTAATGTACCCATTGACTACCGCGACCCTCCCTGACGTAGTCAAGTAGAGGATCTGCCATTTCACCAGCTCCGACGATGCTCTCACCAGGGTGATCTCCCAGGCCACCGAAGCATCTCCCGATGGTGAGACCCACACTCCCAATACCCTTTCCGCTTCATTCAACAACACCCACTTGAAAACTGATTTCTTGTCCGGTTTTTTACGCAGGTTTCTCCCCAGGGGCATAAGCGCGGACTTGTCATTATTCACACGGAGCCCCGACTTATCTCCAAACTCACTCAGCAGCTTCACCGCCCGGCCAATCTGCCTTTTCCCTTTGAGCACCAGCGTGGTGTCATCCGCATAACCCACGTACACCAGTCGGTCGCCATACGAGTTGCTAATTCCGAGTTTCCTTCTTCTTGCTTCCTACCAGAGAGGCTCCACCGCGCAAAGGAAGAGATAAGGCGCCAGAGGACACCCCTGCCGTACCCCCTTCTTGACCGCGACCGGCTCTCCCAGCCACCCGTTGAGCAACAACTCGTCGTTGATCCCGCGTGAAGACCTTCACACCACTGCACGAACTTCCGTGGAAAACTCATCCTCTCCATTGTGCCGAAGAGGTATTCCCGCGAGACCAAGTCAAAAGCCTTCTGGAAATCCACCAGAAGTAAGTACCAATCCTCATCCTTGCACTTCGCCGCTTCGACGATGTCCGCGATCAGCGAGACCCCATCAGCCAACCTTCTTCCTGGTAAGAAACCGTACTGTTCCTCCGAAATGACCGTATTCAGCACCTTCCGCATTCTGTTTGCCAGCACCCGCGCCACTAACTTGTATGTGCTGTTGAGCAGTGTGATCGGCCGGTAGTTTTGCACCTGGTCCTTCGTGCCCTTCTTGTGCAGCAGGACAGTGACGGCCTCCAGAGCAGCAGGAGGAAGGACGGCCGATTTCTCAAACTGCTTCGCGAAACCAAGCACGTCACCCCCCAGCGAGTCCCAGTGCTGGCTGAAAAACTCCTTCGGGATCCCGACAGCACCAGGAGACTTGCCCTTCGCCATGCCGTCAAGAGCCTCCTTTACCTCCGCTTCAGACCAATCTGCCAACAGCAGCTGAGTTTGCGCCTCACCCAACCTTTTGTCTGGAGCGACCGGCCAAAACGTGCTATCCGCAGTCGGGGCAGGTTCCGAGAACAACTCCGCGTAGAACTCAGATGCAGCCTCCAGAATCCCGCTCGAGTCCCTCCGCACCATTCCCTTCCATTGCAGCGATGTAATCATCGTCCTCTCCTTCCTTGTTTTGACCTTTGCCGGCATAAGCTTGCCGGGCATCTCCCCCTCTCGCAGCTCCTTGACCCC
The DNA here is from genome assembly GCA_947470075.1 of Closterium sp. Yama58-4. Classification (NCBI taxonomy): domain Eukaryota; kingdom Viridiplantae; phylum Streptophyta; class Zygnematophyceae; order Desmidiales; family Closteriaceae; genus Closterium; species Closterium sp. Yama58-4. The sequence goes on along the minus strand of CANIUD010000817.1, from coordinate 800,474 downwards.
AGCCATGAGCGACACCCTCTCCTGCTCCGAGGCGAGGTACGCTGCCAGTTGGGACTCCTTGACCCTCAACTCCTCCTTCCGGGTGTAGCAGTAGGGGTTCCTCATCACCTCCTGCTGCAAAACCGCTACCGCATTGTCCAGGTGATTCAGGGTAGCCTTAACCCGCTTCCGTTCCTCGGTAGAATACTTCCGCAGTGCCATATTCATTTTCCTCATGAGCCAAGAGAACTCACCTGACCCCGACTTTCTGTGCTCCTCTCGAACAGCCGCAACCACCTTTGCCGCACCCGGCCTACCAATTTCTGCTGCCTTGCATCTCCATATTCCCGGCCCCATGCATAACTGCAGGTTGATTTTGAAGGTCACCTTCACTCCGAACCAGTGATCCGAAAGACCCTTCAGCGGCCGACAGTGCGACGCATCCGAGAGCAACGGCATCAGCGACGCCGAGACAAGGGCCCGATCAATACGCGAGCTTGTCTTGGCAGACCTGGACAGAAAGGTGAACTCCTTCAGCACCGGATTCATCCAGCGAAAAGCATCGATGAGGCAGTGCGCTGAACAGATCCGCATCACGCTGCCATATTCTCCCGATGAACCCGCTCCAGACGACCTATCCAGCAGTGGGTCCTCCACCATGTTAAGATCCCCAATCAGGATAAAATTTCTCTTTCCCGCAGAATGCGCCATAAAAGGAGCGAGCACCCCGTCATAAAACGGGCGACGTCTGCAGGCCTTCGCCGGGAAATAAGCGGCCAGGATCGTGCAGCAGAAAGAGTCCCACTGCACATCAGCCTGAAGCAACCGGCCCGAGCTGTGTGTGACAATGTTAGTGAAAACAAGTGACTTATTGAAGCTTAAGATGGCAACCCCCCCTGCCTTCCCCGCAGGACCGATCACGTGACAGTGGGGGACCTTGAGCCGCTTCCAAAAATCGTGGTCAGCACCAATCCTTGTGTCAGCTAAGACGAAAATATCCGGTGGTTTCTTTAGCCATGCCTTCAGATGCTTCTGCTTTCCCCTGCTCCCGAGCCCGTTGACGTTGAGCTCGCGTATTGACAGGTATGAGGCTTTATTCATTGGAAAACCGTCGAGAAGCCCCAAGCATCCACGGGCTGAGCAAGACACGGACAGCAGTTTTATAAAAGACAAGTACAGACACGGGCGACACTAACATGCAATTCCTGCCTCTCCTTCCTCCTTCTACAACCCATAATCCTTCTTCAGGTGCTTGAGGTTGATCTTCCCCTTCAGCATCCGGAGCGGCTCTCCCCCTTTCGGGGCTCCATGGCGGTGCCGCTGGGACAGCGCGTGATGCGCAGCCTGCTCGAACGACGAACCATGAGCCTTCTCGCAGCTGTCCTGAAGGCAGACCCACTCCTCCCGATTGCCACTGGTGGAAATAAGCACCAGGGACGGGTCCCTGAGAATAATCTTGGTCGTATCTGATGCAGTGGTCGCAGCAGCTGCGCAGCAACGATGTGAGAACTCGGGTAAAAAGGTAAGCGGAAAGCGACAGCGACACGAGTGGAACTCCTTTAGCAACAGCGCAAACAGCACAGCTGCCATTCAGCTCATGGACCCTCCCAATGGTAAGGTGCCATTTGGTGATGTTGTTCTGGCGCTCGACGACGAAATCGTTGTGGTTATGGATCGAGTGATGACCTCCGCACAAGCTGCACTTCAAAGTCGGGTAATGAATCAGCAGAGTCTCGTCATTATTAAGCAGATTCTCTATGTAATGCTTCCACCGGTATAAATCTCCCTCGTGTGCGACCACCAGCCCCTTAACCCGATCCGTATCCAGGCCGGTAATAGAGTCAACCGCACGGGAGAAGCAAAGACCCTCCTTGAACACCGACTTCTTCTTCTTCTTGAGCGGAGCCATGAGCATCCCTTTCAGCATTGCAGGTGAAATCTCGGCGGGGACCGCTTTGAAGTATAACTCAATAACCGCCGGATTCGTCGCCTTCTGCCTGGCGAAAGCGGGATCCACCGGATATTGCCAGTCAAAGGTAACGTAAATTCCATTCTTGCACTTATGCTCAACCTGATTACGCCACACAAAATTAGCGTCAGATGCTTTGTCAAAAGTAACCTGCATGCGACCATAAAGTTTCTTGTACAGAAAAACCAGCGTCAGCTCCTGGTACGTCGTGGTAAACTGAGCCTCATCGGACGACTCATCCTTCCAAATCCCCACCAATCCCTTGATCGTTGCCTGCGTGCGAGATACTTCCGGCAAGAACTCTTCAGGGAACAAAAGGGTGATCGGGTAGCGGGAGCGTGCTGCGATCTCGCCTTTTGACGCTTCCTCCACCTCCTCGTCAGAATCATAGGCAATAAGCCCGTCGTCCTCATCATTCAGCAGGTGCGAAACCTCCGACGGCCTCGCGCCATCATCAGCATTATCGTGTAAATCTCCATCGTCTTCACCATGAGATGCATCCTCTCCTTCGGAAGCAGCGTCAGAAACAACATGCTTAAAAACGACCTTCTCCTTACCCTTCTTGCCATCATGCGCACCTTCCTCAATGCGGATGGCTGCTAGCTTCGCCGCGGTTAGAGCTTCAGAGTCATCAGGCTGGAAGGGACCATTAGTCGTCTTCATGGCGGTAGCGGACTTGTGTGGAAGCCTTGACATAGACTTCGGCTTGGCTGGAGTCGTCGCTGGCGGAACAGTGGAGGTAACAGAAGCCAACGGAACCCCGGTACCAACAGTAGCAGCAGCAGCCGCAGCAGAAGCAGTAGCCGCGGTGACAGCAGCAGCAGCAGCCTTCTTAACACGAGGAGCCATCGTGCAATGATGAATAAAAAACCACCAGAGCCAGTGATGTACTGGAGAAATGCCAGAACTGAGCACGAACTGAATGTCCTTTGTAGGAGAATCAAAGACTGCTTCATGCTGCCTGTTAATAGCCTTGATAATAACCTGAAACCTTGGAAACGCCACCATGGAAACACCTCGCACGATAATCCCGAAACCATGATTTCTGCTCGTCCTCAGGGGAAAGGGACGAATTCTCGCTGTTTGAACATTTAAAAAATATCCACAGGTACCCTGAGAGAGGACGATCTCAATGGTTATGTTATTAGCGGGAATGTCATACAATAGGTGGTACATTGGCGAGTTCCAGGGTCTCGGTAAAATCCATGGCTGCCATGAGGCGGAGAGCAGGAGCATCATCCAACTGCGCTGGGAGAGCGGTCGAGGTTCACAAGTCTGGCACTTCGGCATGGTAGGGTTCTACGCAAGGGAATCCCGTTGGCTCCTGGGAAAAGCCACCCCAAGTTCATGGTTTGTGCGTCACTTCATGTTTCACTGCACAACTTGGTGAGTATCGGTTCAAAACGGTGATGTGAATACCATACTAGAGTGCTCGACATCGTTCTCAACCGTTTTTCAGCTGACTTCTTGAAGGCGGAACCCCAGGCCAACTGTTTTTGTTTGTTTGGGTTCGGCACGAAGATAGAGGAGGAGCAGGGATGAGGTTTGCATCTCAAACTTTCTAAACTGTAGAGGCACCAAAGTATTGGTTGGGATGGATTGGGAGATATATTAAGCGGTGACATAAAATGATGCCTTCGCTACGAGACTGCGATGCAAACTGAATTTCCGCCGCGCAGCGATGCAACACGTTGCGCTGCGAGCATATTAATCTTCAAGCTTCAGAACAGCCTGAGTAACATTCGCACACGACGAGAATGTCATCGTCAACGGGCTTCTATAGTACCGCAATAGCTACTCCGCCCCTATTAGTAGCGCCACGCAAGTCGCCGGACCAATTACCCTCGAGCAGCGTGAACCGATGTCGAGTCGAGTACCTTTGAGTTTGAGGCGCTCCTTCCGCCGCGCAGCGATGCAACACGTTGCTCACAGTTTTTCGCAGCCAGCAGCATATTCGCTCTTGAATTCCATTCTACTCTCACTCGCCTCAGTCTCCCTCGTTTCGAATGCCGAACCCCGGCAATTCTGAATCCCGCGTTTTTTCCCCAAGCGCCTCATGGCTCCCTCTTTCAGCCTCATCCTTGACGCTGCCTCGAGTCAGCGCTTTGCTGCTGCTGCTGCGGGTCGCCATCCACCTCGCTGCGGTTGGGGTCGATCCCGGTAAACGGGAATCCGCAGTTTCACCGACGGATTTCCCGTCTGTACTATTTCGCGAATAAACAGAATGTCGTGGGTCGCAAGCCTTGTCTTGACGGTCGCTGTTGCCTGTTGATGCGAATCGCCAGTCGCGTCGGTCGGATGATGATGGTGTCGCCGATCGGCTGCATGCACGACTGGTCACAGGCTGTTCAAGCGCTGTAATAGGCGCATTTCTTCCGAGGCGTCGGGGATGCCGTGGATTCATGCTTCCACTCTTGGGACGGTGAATTAGGGTTACGAGGGCGCGTTGATGCTCATGCTGATGGTACGCTGCAGCTTTTCGTGTTTCACAATTTCCCGTATGCATTCACGACAGGACAGCAAGCCGTTTTTTATCTGGTGCTAAAATGAATAGAGTCTACGACAGTCATGGCAGATGGCCTTTTCCGGACATGATTGCATCTCTACCTCCTCCCTCTCAACTTGCCTCCCCCTCCCCCCCTCTTTTGTTTTCCCCTCGTCTGCTCCTCAATCCCCGCTTCTCTGCTCGCACATCCCCACGGCTCCAGAGCGTGCAGAGCAGCAGCACACATGGGGAAATGGGAGCCAGCGCCTGAGCTTCGCATGGCTGCTCACACATTCCAATTGAGCAATCGCACTCCCACGGCTCTTCAAGGCTTTCACTGAACTCGCTTTATGAATGGGGTGAGTGCAACTGTGCTTCATCCGTGCACACTTGCACAGCAGAGAGGGTGTAGCTTCTCCGAAGCAACGTTCGCGGTGGCAGTGGCGGTAGCTGGGGGGAGAGCAAGAAGGAGGGGTGGTGGAAGAGGGGCTGCTGTGGGGGAGGCGGAGGCCATTGAAGTGAAGACGCGTTGGGTTATACCACTGGGTGGCAAAGGGCAAGCCGGATATCACCAAGGTGAGTGCAGGGCAGGGATGCAGCTTGAGGAGATAGTGACTGTTGGAACTGCCTCGCTGGCATGATGGCTCACATTACACTCGCCGCTGCACCATTGCCCCACCATTGCACCCCCAGCTGTGCGCCTGTAACGCACCACCTAACTTCTTCCTAGTCTAGGTCGAGAAATGTCTCGACCGAAATCGGGCTATGGGAGTTGAAGGTTGAGTTGGGAGAGAAAGGTTGGCTTGGTATTCCAAACCTCAACTTTGAGGCTTGGAACTTTCCAACCCAACAAAAGTGAAGATTGAAAGGATGGACTTCCAACCAATCAGAACTTGCCAGTTGTTGTTACAATCCACACAAATCTTAAGACAACCATACAATTGTGCTAAGTTGGGTTTTCCCCAACCAAACTAAAATGCCACCTAGGCTCCAAGCCTAATAGCTCCCCAACCATGGAAGCCATGGTTGGGAAGAACCTAAGGGGTATTGTGGAAGGGGTTGGAGCTTTCAAGCTCATTCCCACTTCCCAACTCCAACTTACCAACTTCAAAATGGGATTTTCACCCTAAGTCTTTGTTTCTCCTAACAAGCTCTCCTACACAACTAGAGTGTTGTTTCTTTCAAGGATAAGCTCTACAAGAAGCTACCTAACCACTCAAGCTTCACCAACAACTATCTCAAGCTCTCATCTCAAGCTCCTTTCTATATTACTTCAACGCTAGAATATCCCTTGGTGAGATTAGTTTAATCATGAAAGCATTGTATCTTGATTTTATATAAATTGTCAAAGAGGATCTATATTAAACACACGGTTGCCCGTTGTTATAAGGGCCGTGGTTGTTACATTGGTATCTAGAGCTAGGGTTATCCTAAGCCTAGTGGGGATTTTGCCCCTAGAGATTTTTTTTTATAGATCTTGGAGTTGTGGTTTCTCTTTAAGAGAACGCTCAAGATCAGGAAGCTTGAAGAGTTCAAGATCTACAAGATCTACAACTACAACTTCAAGCTAAGAAGAGAGATTTATCTCTCTTGCCCACCTTTTGGTGGAAGACTCTCTACTATTGAGTAGTGGAGTATAAACTTGGATCTGGAGGATTTGTTGAGGGTTATATACAAGTTCTCTTTATTGAGATTTGGATAGACCCTGCCCTTTCACTTCGGTGATTGGGAGTGCTTGACAACAAATCTGTTACCTTCGGTAACCTTGGATTATTCTGTAGAAGAAATTTCTTTTATAAGAATTTCTTGCTTTACCATTGAAGTGGTAAAAGGTTTTTAACAGAATCAACCTAGATCATAAAAGCTCCCTTAATCCTTATGGCATCTGGCCAAGAGAAGGATATGGCAAGGGAGGAAGGGCCCACTGCACCTAATGAGGTGGTGAACAATGCTGCTGAGATTGACCTCAATCAAGATGAGGCAATGGCTGACATTGAGCTGGATGACATCGAGAACTTGGACCTGGAGGATGAGGATACCTATGTTGAAGTTAATAACCATGGTGAAGCTGATAACCATGGTGAAGCTGATAACAATGGGGAGGGGGACAACACCGGTGAAAAGGAGAACACTGGTGATGAAAATGACTTCACTGAGGGTGAAGGCATGAGTTATCCTATCTCCGAGGAGATTGTCCAACTCTAGGCTAAAGTGGCAACTCAGAATATCACCATCTTGCAGCAGCAGACGTCCATTGACGGACTCAAGAAGCATACTCAGTACCTTGAGGCTGATCTGCGGATTGCCATGAAGGAGGTCACTGACTTCCGTCGCAGCCTGGGCACTAAAAACCGCCAAATTAAGTGGCTTCAAAAGACTTGCAATAATCTGCAAGCATCATTCAACAAGCTCCATGAGCAGTTTAAGGAACTTAGGATGGAGGGCATTTACCAGCCTCCTCCTGGGCGTAGGCCCACTTCTGCTACTCAGCCGGCACCTGCTACGCCGGTAGGCGCTGCGACGGCTATGCACCAGCCACCTCCAACCGAGACCTCGCCCTTTGGGTCTCTCTCGGCGCCTCTGCCTGAGTTTAACCATAGCAAGACGGAGGTACAGCCTTGGCTTGACCTGGTGAATGACACCATGACCCTTGCAAATGTGCGTCCTCAGGCTCGCGTTACTGCAGCCACTCGTGCATTGGACGAGGTGGCCCGCAGGGCAGTGTATGGCGCTAAGAAGCAGGCCCAGGGACCGTTTGAATGGCCGGAGTTCTGCACCGCGCTGACAGAGGCATTTATAGTGAAGAAGTCCGATCTGGAGCTGCGCGGACGCCTTGAGAATATCAAGTGTCGTGACCGTTCGGTGCAGGAATATGCGGTCGAGTTTGAGGCCGCAGCACGCTTGCTCCAGAAGCCCTTGTCTGAGGAGGAGATGATGCACGTCTTCATGAAAGGCCTCCCTGTCAAGCTGCAGGTGGCACACATGACCGGTGGTATGACCAATTGGACGACTTACAAGGAAATGAAGGAGCAGGTGATCAGAGCTGACAACATCTTCCGCACGTACATTTATGGTCCTGCAAAACCGGACCAGCAGCCCCGTGCTGAGGGCTCTAGTGGTCGTGGGAACCAACCCCAGAATGCCAATGGCGGAGGTGGTTGGAACAAGAGGCCTTTCCAGCAGCGAGATCACCAGTCTGGACCACAGGCCAAGAGGGCTAACGGGGGGGGAGGTCGTGGCCCTAACAAGCCGGACTTCTCCAACAAGCAGTGCAATGGCTGTGGAAGGATGGGGCACATTGAAAAGCATTGCCGTGACAAGAACGCAATCAAGTACTCTGGGAAGCCTAAGCCAGGCGGCGCTGGACCTTCTGGAAAGAAGGATTTCCAGAAGCCCAACTAGGGTGTTGGGTGCAAATGCACATTGCACGACATCCTGCCGTCTGTTTGTACGAGTATGCGTGTGCGAATGCATTTGCGTGTGAATGGTGTGTTCGTGTGTTTGTTTGCTTTCGCATTTTTCGCTTGATGCATTTGCAGGTACTCGCGCAATGTGCGCTTTGGCACAACATTGTATGCGCTATGAACAGTGCAAGCAGGAAGGACAAGCTCGCAAAGGAACCCAGGATGGAAGCTTTGCAGTTCGGTTGAGTTGATTGCGCAGATTCAGTTCTATCCAACTCGAAATTGTACTGTTTTGTTTGGTTAACTATAGTGTAGCAGGGAAGGCACTATAGGGGTACAATTTAGGTAAAGGTTGGATGTTGTTTGTCTGTATCTGCATGCTACAAGGCCAGGGGAAACCAGCGGAACCAGCATTTGGCTGGTTGGGCAAAGACAAAACAGGTTCTGTTTTTAGAACCTGAACCTGGTTGTTGTTTTCCCAGGTTGGAAAAACAGAACCAGAGGTTGTTTACCAACCTACCACCTGCTATTTTGTCCAGCCAGGTTGGTTCTGTTGCTTGGAATTATTTGGGATCATCCCTGGTTGTTCCCAGGTTGATTCCCAAGGTCCTTGCTAGCTAGAACTATTTAATCCTTCTCTGTTTGTACCTGAATATAGTCAATTGATTCATGCGAATTCCTTCCTCGCTGGAATTTCGTTTCTACGCGGTTCGTTGGCGGAATGCTACCCGAGTCAACGCTAGTACGCTAGCACTCTAATGCTAGGCAAACACCGTCTGAGCCATAACTTCGTAATGGCAGAACTTTTCGCGAGGCAACTTGGCTCATTTTAAAGCTCTTGGAGCGAGCTTCGATATAGCGAATTCTCAGCTTAATCCGACCGACGGTCTGCACGGCACGCTGCGCGACGTTCAAGGTACTCTTGCTGTTTTGACTAAGTCCTTCTTGATCCCTCTCTCTACAAACTCGGACCCGAGGATAGGGGCTGGTCTTGTATCAGGCACCCAGGGACCCTTGGAGGTGACCCCGAGGAGAGGTTTTAAGTTTGATTAAGTCCTAATAGCTTGAGTTTATTAGGCCCTTACACCGACAAGCTGGTATCAGAGCTGCGTTATAGTGATCCTCGTTATAGGTAGCTATGGCGGGCAACACCTCGGCGGGAGCTGGTGAATCTTCAGCCCAAGATCGTAGCGGCAGCCAAGATTCTGGTCTTTCAGCGCCACGGGGAGCGCGAACAAACCAGGGCTCGCTTGTCAAGGAGGTGCTGAAGAATTTCACCGTCGAGAAGTTCAATGGTGAGGGCTATGATGATTGGGCCTGGAAAATGCAATTATATTTCCGTCAGATCGGTTTGCTGAAACTAATGATTGGGGAGGAGCCTAGACCGAGTGACCCCACGCTGCAGGAAGATTGGGACGAGCGCTCCTCGGCTGGCTACTATTTGATGTCGCAGAGTTTGGAGCTGAACCAGCGTCACCACGTCATGCACCTGCTGCCGGAGGTTGAATGCGGTCCGAAGGCGTGGACCGTGTTGAAGGAGCTGCACGCCCCGACCTCCGTTGTCGCAACGTTGATGCTGGAGAGGGAGCTGTCCGCGTTGCGCCTGAGCGAGGGAGAGCCGGTGCAACCAGTCCTGGACAAGATGCGCGACCTCTACGCGAAGTTGGCGACCACGGGAATCACCTACCCGGAGCAGACCAAGTGCTTGAAGATGCTCTCGCTGCTGCCAGAATCGTGGCTTCAATTTACGAGCGGATTGAGCCTGCCGCAGAACCAGAGCTTGTGGACGCTCGAGTGGGTGCGGACGAAGATTCTGGAGGAGGACTTCCGTCGCCGCCAACTGAGGGGTGGAGACGACGGCAGCAGCGGCTACGGGATGCAAGGGAGCCGACGTGGCAGAGGACGTGGCTTCGGTGGTGCTGGACGCGGTGCAAAGAAAGACGACGACTCCAACGACCAACAAGGAGGTACCGGTTGGGGTCGCGGTGCGAAATCTGGACGTGGGGGCAAGTCGGGTGCTGGTGGCAAAATGAAAGGGAGTTGCTGGTATTGTGAGAAGGAAGGGCACCCCTGGTTTTTGTGCTATAAGAAACCCGATGGATGGACCCCCCAGAATCGTCACCAGGATGGCGGCGCGCGGAGGAACCAGAAAAACGGCGCCAACATGGTCGCTGATTCGTCCGACAACAACCCGAAGGGCAACGGCGGTGCGGAGAAGAAGAAGGAGCGCACCGCGGGCCAATTCTTCCATGTAGGAGACAAGGGGGAGCAAGGAGACGCCTCTGCCAAAGTTGGAGCAGAGCTGCACCCCCTAGACTATTGGGTGTTGGACACAGGCGCTGCTTGGACGATGACGCCGCGCAAGGACCTGCTGGACGAAGTACGAGCTGCACCGATCAATGAAGTGTGCTCCGCCTCTGGACACATGTTGAAGGTGGCTGGTGCGGGACGAGCTGCGTTTAAGGGAGCGGATGGCAAGCCGGTGGTGCTGCACGACGTTCTCTTCGTCCCCGACCTGAAGGCCAACCTTATCTCCCTCCGTAAGCTTGGCAAGGCTGGGGTGAACACCAACACGGATGGGGCACGCACTTATAAGGGGAAGCTGGGCAATCGGGTGCTTTGGGATCTGCACGAGAGCAAGGACGTGTACAGATCTATGTGGCAGCTGCCGGCCCTGGCGTGGCATGGTGGGGGGCAGGCTGGAGAGGGGTCTGCATCCCAGGGGGAGTGCAATGCCGTTGGAGGGGTTGGTGTGAAAGTGTCGGCCAGATCTGGGGAGACAGATTGGGCAACGGCACACCGGCGCTTAGGGCATGTGGCAATGCCTTTGCTGAAGCAGCTGGAGAAGGATGGAGCCGTTAAGGGTCTGAAGCTGAACGGACAGCCACCCGATGACAACTGTGAAATCTGTTTGCTTTCAAAGTTCACCCGTTTCCCTTTCCATAGTGTGGCTGGCAGGAGCAAGAAGCCTTTGGAGCTGGTCCACATGGACTTGGTGGGGCCGCTGCCGGTGCAAGGGCACAAGGGGGAGCGGTATTTTCTTACAATTGTGGATGACTGGAGCAGGCTGATGTGGGCGTATCCGCTGAAGCAGAAGGACCACGCCGCCTCCACGATACGGGACGATTGGCTGCCATTCGTGGAGAAGCAGGCGGAGTGTGTAGTGAAGCGGATTAGGACAGACCGGGGTGGTGAGTTCCTTGGAGCTGAAATGACGGCCTGGCTCAAGAAGCAGGGCATCCAGAGAGAGCTGACCACGGCTTATACCCCACAGTCCAATGGTGTAGCAGAACGGGCAAACCGGACCATTCTGGAGACAGCTAGGGCGCTGCTCATAGAATCTGGGCTGAGCAATTCTATGTGGCCTCATGCTGTCCGGCACGCCACTGTCGCTAGGAACAGGGTGCTCACCAAGGTTGGGGATGACTCGTGGGTGCCGTTGGAGAGGTGGCTTGGGAGGAAGCCGCCGGTGGACATGCTGAGGGTGTTCGGTTGCATGGCAGTCGCCCACGTCCCCAAGACCTACCGCAGTAAGTTGGGGGCGAGTGCAATCTGGTGTGTGCATTTGGGGCTGGCTGCTGAGAGCAAGGGATGGCTGCTGTGGGAACCATCCAAGGGTGTGTTGTTTGACAGCAGGGATGTGAAATTCATTGAGGGCATGATGTATGGGAGCTGGGAGAAACAGCCGGAGGCAAGGGTGTCCCAGCAGATGGAGCAGATCACCATGCAGCTGGACCTGACTCCTAGTGTGTGGGAGGAGGGAGAGGAGGCAGCTGCTGGAAATGGTGATGGAGAGAAGGTACAGGAGGCATCTGCTGGTGGAGAAAATGGTGTGGAAACTGGCGGCAGCACTAGTGGAGCTGCTGGACCCGAGGGAGGAGAGAAGCAGCAGGGAAAAACTAAGAAGCCGAAGGGTGTCGTTATGAAGGGATGGGAGACACCCGTCTCCAGGCCAGGACGTACCCGTATGGCTACTAAGAAGCTGACTGCAGGAACTGATGCAGCAGAGCAGCAGCTAGGGACCGAAGAGGCATTGCTGATTCTACCTCATGGCTATGACCCGGATGAGGAGGATGAGCCTGCGTACTGTTTTCTTGCCCCTGCACCAGAGGAACCAGCTAGCATGGAAGAGGCATTAGCTGGACCAGATAGGGACAAGTGGCTGGCTTCTAGGGATGCTGAGTACCAGAGTCTGCTGGAGAATAGGACATGGGATCTGGTGGTGCTGCCTGATGGGAAGAAAGCGATACAATGCAAGTGGGTGCTGAGGATCAAGACCGATGACAAGGGGCAGGTCACCATCTACAAGAGTAGGCTGGTGGCGAAGGGGTTTATGCAGAAGGAGAAGCAGGACTTCAACGAAATCTTTGCTCCCACTGCCAAACCCCCTACCCTCCGTGTCTTGTTGGCAGATGCAGCTGTTAGTGGGAAATTCATCATTCAGATGGATATTTCAACGGCATTCCTGAATGGGATTTTAGAGGAGGATGTGTACATGACGCAGCCACCTGGGTATGAGGATGGTACGGGCAGGGTGTGCAAGCTCAACAAGTCCATCTACGGCTTGAAGCAGGCGCCACGCTGCTGGTACCAGAAGTTGGCAGCTGTTTTAGAGGAGATGGGATTCAGGACCAGCAGCTGTGATGAGAGCCTCTTTCTCAAGGGCGAGGGGGAGAAGCTGGTGCTGTTTCTGGTCTATGTGGACGACATTCTTCTCTTCAGCAGCAGCATGAAGGAGATCCAGAAAGTGCAGCAGCAACTGATGAAAAACTTCAAGTGCAAGAACCTTGGGGAGGTAAAGTACTACCTCGGGATGCACGTGGAGAGGGATCCAGATCACAGGTGGTTGAAGCTGCACCAGGAGAAGTTCATCAAGGAGCTGGGGGAGAAGTATGGGATTGAGAATGAGCGCAAGGTTGCAACTCCCCTGCCAGCAGAATTCAAGCTTGTGAAGGCTGCAGAGGATGAAGGGGTTGAAGCTGAAGAGCAGCAGCAATTTCAGTCCTTGGTGGGCAGCCTCTTGTACGCAGCAGTTCACACGAGGCCCGACATCTCTTTCTCGGTTGGGCAGCTGGCTAGGGTGGTGCAGAATCCATCAGAGGAGCAGGTGGATGCAGCTGAGCGTGTGGTGAAGTACCTGAACTCTCACCCAAGCATTGGAGTTCAATACTCCGCATCTGCACAGGTGAAGCAGAAAGGGGTGGAGGTGCTGAAAGAGAAGGGGGAGAGGCTTGGAGAAGGCAAGCTATTTCTCACTTGCTTTACCGATGCTACGTGGGCTTCTGAGAAGGAGGATTCCTCATCTGTGGGAGGATACATCTGCGTAGTTGGGGGAGGACCTGTTAGTTGGAGGTCCAAGAAGCAGACGGAGACGGCACTCTCTTCCGTAGAATCAGAGTACATGGCGATGTTCCATGGGGTGAAGGAGGTGATTTGGCTGAGGAGGCTGTTAGAGGAGATTGGCCAGGAGCAGAAAGTTGCTACGCCGCTGTTTTGTGATAGCAAGGGGGCTCTTGGGATGGCCAGAAACGCTGTGCTTCATGGGCTGAACAAGCACATGCGTATCAAGTGGCACTGGCTGCGTAAGGAGGTGAAGAGGGGGACGGTGCATCCGATCTACATCAAGACTCACCAGCAGCCAGCAGACTTTCTCACCAAGAGGCTTGCGGATGAGCCTCATTGGCGTTGTGTGCGCATGAGTGGAATGAGCATGAACTAGCATGGAATGATGGGGAAGCAGCCGGCAGGCTGAGGGGGAGTGTGTTGGGTGCAAATGCACATTGCACGACATCCTGCCGTCTGTTTGTACGAGTATGCGTGTGCGAATGCATTTGCGTGTGAATGGTGTGTTCGTGTGTTTGTTTGCTTTCGCATTTTTCGCTTGATGCATTTGCAGGTACTCGCGCAATGTGCGCTTTGGCACAACATTGTATGCGCTATGAACAGTGCAAGCAGGAAGGACAAGCTCGCAAAGGAACCCAAGATGGAAGCTTTGCAGTTCGGTTGAGTTGATTGCGCAGATTCAGTTCTATCCAACTCGAAATTGTACTGTTTTGTTTGGTTAACTATAGTGTAGCAGGGAAGGCACTATAGGGGTACAATTTAGGTGAAGGTTGGATGTTGTTTGTCTGTATCTGCATGCTACAAGGCCAGGGGAAACCAGCGGAACCAGCATTTGGCTGGTTAGGCAAAGACAAAACAGGTTCTGTTTTTAGAACCTGAACCTGGTTGTTGTTTTCCCAGGTTGGAAAAACAGAACCAGAGGTTGTTTACCAACCTACCACCTGCTATTTTGTCCAGCCAGGTTGGTTCTGTTGCTTGGAATTATTTGGGATCATCCCTGGTTGTTCCCAGGTTGATTCCCAAGGTCCTTGCTAGCTAGAACTATTTAATCCTTCTCTGTTTGTACCTGAATATAGTCAAATTGATTCAAGCGAATTCCTTCCTCGCTGGAATTTCGTTTCTGCGCTATTCGACGGCGGAATGCTACCCGAGTCAACGCTAGTATGCTAGCACTCCAACGCTAGGCAAACGCTGTCCGAGCCATAACTTAGTAATGGCAGAACTTTTCGCGAGGCAACTTGGCTCATTTTAAAGCTCTTGGAGCGAGCTTCGATATAGCGAATTCTCAGCTTAATCCGACCGACGGTCTGCATGGCACGCTGCGCGACGTTCAAGGTATTCTTGCTGTTTTGACTAAGTCCTTCTTGATCCCTCTCTCTACAAACTCGGACCCGAGGATAGGGGCTGGTCTTGTACCAGGCACCCAGGGACCCTTGGAGGTGACCCCGAGGAGAGGTTTTAAGTTTGATTAAGTCCTAATAGCTTGAGTTTATTAGGCCCTTACACCAACATAGGGTGTGGGTACCTAGTTGGAGGAGTAGATCGAGTCGATGAGGCCTACGTGCTGTGTGATGATGATATACTAAAACTAGAGAAGCTTGCTGATTGCAAAATCTCTTGTTTGTTTGCCTCTTCTTTTAATAAAAACTCTGTTTTTTACCCTCGATCGTACCCACTTGAGAACATTTCCATGGAAGCAATGCGGGACAAGTTTCCAATTATTTTCTGTGGCTTGGACATTCTGCCTTCTGTTATTGACATTGTCACTCTTTGCGCTCAAGAGCACCCCCTGACTTCGGTCGCGTTGGTGACTCGCACAGTGAAAGGCGAATTGTTCCATGCGCTTCGTGGATGGCCGGTCCTAGCGGCGTGGGACAAGGGACACCATGTGTGGTGGACCAATTCTCAGTCACATGAACGCGCTCGTCACAACGTCAAGGTGTACTACAAACCTTCGACGAGTATTGTGGCATGTCCTATTCGCCCAAGGCATCAACAAAATTTGTTGCTTGCGGGTAGCGTGAACGGGGAAAATGCAAAAATCCTTGTGGATACATGTGCAACTGTTTCCCTCTTTGATGAAAAGTGGGTCGCAGCACGCACGATCCTCGTTGAAGGACCGTCTTGCACCATTCGTCTTGGTGATGATAGTATCATCCCAAGAAAAGGACAGACACGGATCAACATGGGGATTCAGGGTTATCGCGAAGAAATTTGCGTGTATATTTTACCCCTTCTCGCAGGCGTCGACCTTGTCCTTGGAATGGATTGGCTTCGAGCGAATGAAGTCAAACTCGATTTCCATAATAATACGGTCTCATTCCTCAAGAATGGTGACACTGTCCAATGGCAGGTGCCTAAGGACTTGATAACGAACGAGCAACATACGTCGGAACGTCCCGATGTAAGTTTTGCGCTTGCAAAAGAGTTCGGACAACATGCTCGACAAGCTGATACATTCTTCGTGGTACAGCTTGAGAATGCTGAACAAGAACTGCCTGGGGCCGAGGATTTTCCGCCTCAGATGAAAGCACTGGCAGACGAATTTGCGGAGGTTTTTTTGCCCATTCCAGATGGCCTTCCTCCGGACCGTGCCGTCGGTCACACCATTCCAGTGGAGCCTGGAAAACTCCCACCGTTTAGACCTCTGTATCGCCTCAGTCCAGCTGAGTACGAGGAGGCTAAACAGCAAATTGAGGAGTACCTCAGGAAAGGATGGATTGAGCCAAGCACATCGCCGATCTTGTTCGTGAACAAAAAGGGCGGAGGCTTACGCATGTGCGTAGATTACCGTGCTCTGAACAAGATAACGGTGAAAAACAGATACCCCTTGCCAAGGATTGAGGATCTGTTGGCCAAACTCCAAGGTGCTCAGTGGTTTAGCGCACTAGACCTCGCACAGGGGTATCATCAATTGCGCATCACTGAAGAAGATGTATCCAAAACGGCTTTCCGTTCACCGTTTGGTCATTTTCAGTGGCGAGTGCTGAGCTTTGGCTTGACCAATGCTCCTGCCTCTTTTCAGAGGGCCATGAACGATGTCTTTCGCGAGGCGATTGGACAGTTCGTCCTGGTCTATCTGGATGATATACTGGTTTATTCCAAGGCAGAAGAGGAGCACACACGACACCTTAAGTGGGTGTTGGGGAAACTACGAGAGCACAAGTTCTATGCTCGTCTGTGGAAATGTCATTTCTACAAACGCGAGTTGGAATATCTTGGCCATCTCGTGGGACATGACAGTCTTAAAGTAGACCCGAAGAAAGTTGCCGCAGTCCAGAACTGGCCAGTGCCACAAGATGTGGGACAAATCAGGTCATTTTTTGGATTGGCAAACTATTTTCGTCGATTCTTGCAGAATTATTCTACCATTGTTGCTCCATTGACGGCCCTCACTCGCAAGAGTAGCGCTTGGCAATGGACACAGCAATGCCAAAAGGCATTCGACGAGGTCAAGCGAATGCTGACCAACGCTCCGGTACTGGTTTTACCAGATCCGACGAAACCCTATGAGGTCGTTATCCACGCCTCATTGATAGGGATTGGGGCTGTCCTCTTGCAAGAGGGGAGACCAGTGGCATTTGAGAGTCGAAAGCTCTCCCCGGCAGAGCAGCGCTATACGACGTCCGAACAAGAATTGTTGGCGGTCGTTCATGCGCTACGAACATGGCGATGTTATCTGGAGGGTGTGGACTTTGTGGTTACAACCGACCACTGTTCGAACACCTACTTTTCTACCCAAGCCACACTGACTCGACGCCGAGCCCGATGGGCGGAACTCCTTAGCGGGTTCACTTTCGATATTCAATACCGAGCAGGTTCGACGAACCTGGCTGACCCCCTCAGCAGACAGCCGATAGGGGCAGCAACACGGCTAGACGACACAGAGGATGCAGCGGTATTTTCTGCTTGCTTCAGTGTCCTAGCAACGGCTCGAGTGAGTGAGATTACCTTCAGTGGTTTTCTGAAACGCATCCGCACAGGGTATCAACTTGACCCCTGGTTTCAGAACCCACGAAACATGAAGGAACTCAAGTGGGAGCATGAGCTCTGGTGGCGTAAGAATGAGATTGTTGTACCTCACGTGGGCAACCTGCGGATAGATATTCTGGAAGAA
Organism: Closterium sp. Yama58-4; assembly: GCA_947470075.1. Taxonomy (NCBI): domain Eukaryota; kingdom Viridiplantae; phylum Streptophyta; class Zygnematophyceae; order Desmidiales; family Closteriaceae; genus Closterium; species Closterium sp. Yama58-4. Next base: position 783,177 of record CANIUD010000817.1, on the reverse strand, counting down.
GTGCATGCCGCTAAGTACGGAGGACACCTAGGGGTCAAGAAGACCAGGTGGGCCTTAAGTGATGTGTACTGGTGGCCGGGATTAGGCACCGAGGTCCAGCAATTCGTGGCGCGCTGCGATGCATGCGCACGGAATAAAACGGACACAAAGAAGCCTGGTGGTCTGCTTCAACCACTCGAAATCCCGAATGAACCTTGGGAGAGCGTATCCTTGGATTTTATCACGGATCTTCCCAAGACTCGCGATGGCCATACAGCGATCCTAGTGTCTGACAAAAATGGTGCATTTTGTGGCTACAACAACTGACGAATCTGCGGAGGATACGGCCAAATTGTTTGTGGCGCATGTTTTCCGCTCACACGGGTTACCACGTGTCTTGGTGTCCGACCGAGATCCACGCTTCACGAGCCGGTTTTGGCAAGAGGTCACACGGACACTAGGAACGAAGCTTAAGATGTCATCGGCGTTCCACCCACAAACGGATGGGCAGACGGAACGAACAAACCGGACACTTGAGCAGATGCTTCGTTCATTCATTGGCCCAACTCAGGATGATTGGGACGAGTTGTTACCTGTCGTCGAATTCGCAGTGAACAATTCAGTTCATGAGGGTACACGTGAGAAACCTTTCATTCTGAACTATGGTTGGCATCCCACAACACCTACTACCCATGGGATCGACGGATTGAAAATTCCAGCCGCTAAAGACTTTGTTGGCAAGCAGCAAGAAGCGCTTAAGTCTGCTCGTCATTGGCTGCAACTCTCTCAGCAGCGACAAAAGTCTTACGCCGACACAAAACGCCGGGAAGTCTCATTTGAGGTCAGAGACAAAGTTTTGTTGAGCACGAAAAACATTCGTCTCAAAATCCCTGGAGCACGAAAGCTGTTCCCTCGATGGATTGGGCCTTTCGAGGTGATCAAGCATGTTGGTGTGGTCGCTTACAAGCTTAAGCTACCTGATACGTTGCAGATTCACAACGTCTTCCATGTGTCTCTGTTGAACAAGTACGTTGCAGAGGGCAAGTACTTGCTGCCACCAACGATCGTCCTGGGGGAGGAATTGTTTTATGAAGTCGAACGAGTGCTGATGCATCGTGATCGACAACGCGGCCGCAAGACAGTACGAGAGTTCATCATCAAGTGGAAAGGCTACGGGTCTGAACACAACTCATGGGAACCAGAAGAGCATTCGACTGAAACTGCAGTTCAGTCATACATGGCAGATCTGGCCCGACGAGCTGCCGTACAACCAGTAGATGGTGTTGACCCTGGTCGTAATGTGACACGGCGTGCTCGTAGCGCTCGTCCTAAGAAGCACCCTAAGGCAACGGGGACGTTGCCACCTAGGGGGGGAGGAGTGTAACGCACCACCTAACGCACCACCTAGCTTCTTCCTAGTCTAGGTCGAGAAATGTCTCGACCGAAATCGGGCTACGGGAGTTGAAGGTTGAGTTGGGAGAGAAAGTTTGGCTTGGTATTCCAAACCTCAACTTTGAGGCTTGGAACTTTCCAACCCAACAAAAGTGAAGATTGAAAGGTTGGATTTCCAACCAATCAGAACTTGCCAGTTGTTGTTACAATCCACACAAATCTTAAGACAACCATACAATTGTGCTAAGTTGGGTTTTCCCCAATCAAACTAAAATGCCACCTAGGCTCCAAGCCTAATAGCTCCCCAACCATGGAAGCCATGGTTGGGAAGAGCCCCAAGGGGTATTGTGGAAGGGGTTGGAGCTTTCAAGCTCATTCCCACTTCCCAACTCCAACTTACCAACTTGGAAATGGGTTTTTCACCCTAAGTCTTTGTTTCTCCTAACAAGCTCTCCTACACAACTAGAGTGTTGTTTCTTTCAAGGATAAGCTCTACAAGAAGCTACCTAACCACTCAAGCTTCACCAACAACTATCTCAAGCTCTCATCTCAAGCTCCTTACTATATTACTTCAACGCTAGAACATCCCTTGGTGGGATTAGTTTAATCTTGGAAGCCTTGTATCTTGATTTTATATAAATTGTCAAGGAGGATTTATATTAAACACACGGTTGCCCGTTGTTATAAGGGTCGTGGTTGTTACAGCGCCTTTCACCCCTGCACCCTCACTTGTCGTCCACCTACCCAAACCCTCATGCTATCCTTCCCACCATGGCACCGCTCCCTTCCCTCCTTCCCTGCTCTCTCCCTCTCCAATCCCGTCACCCTCCACTCCCTCCTCAACTCCCTTCCTCACCCCTCCCCCGCTTACTCCCTCCTAGCTGGCTTCATCTCATTCTCTCGTGAGGATTATCATGTGTGATACAACCTTCACGCTGCTGCTCCTTTCCCTCCTTTCCTTGCCCCTCCCACTCTTTCCAGCTCCGCACCTGCTTCTACGTCCACTCCCGCCCCACGGATTCCCGCCACTACGGCACGAGCACACTGTTCATGGGCAACCTGTGGGCCTGCGGGCTGCTGAGTGCACGCCGTGCCAAAATAATTTATCTTTAACACACCTTGTCGCTGATGTTCACTTGTACTGTTCATTGCTGGCTGGGTGCAAGGGGTTAATCGGGGGTCACCAATGGGTCACTATGGGGTCAGTGGAAGGTCACTCTTAGCTCACTCTCGAATCATTTTTGTCCCCCCATCTCCTTCCCCTTACACTTTCCCATCCCCGTCCCTTTCTCCACTCCCATCCACTTCTCCATCCCCTCCTCTATCACCTTCTCCACCCCTTCCCCATCCCCAACCCCATTACCATCCCCCACTTCCGCAGGTGTGCATAGTGCAGCCAGCAGCAGCTCCAACCCGCCCTGCTCTCTCCCTCTCTCTCCCTCCAGCAGGGAGCGGAAGCTACAGTTGTGCATAATCCAGCCAGTAGCATCCGTTCCCTGCCGCCTCTACACTCACACACCCATCAGCGATCACTCATCTCTACACTGAGGTCAGTAGTGCCTTGTATTGAACCTGCTTCTACCGAATCAGGTAGGTGCTCTCATTTATCTCCTGTGGCGCCACCACTGCCATTCGCACCGCATTGTCTCTTGTGTCAACGATTTAATGTGGAGGAGACTGTTGTTGGTGTAAGGGCCTAATAAACTCAAGCTATTAGGACTTAATCAAACTTAAAACCTCTCCTCGGGGTCACCTCCAAGGGTCCCTGGGTGCCTGGTACAAGACCAGCCCCTATCCTCGGGTCCGAGTTTGTAGAGAGAGGGATCAAGAAGGACTTAGTCAAAACAGCAAGAGTACCTTGAACGTCGCGCAGCGTGCCGTGCAGACCGTCGGTCGGATTAAGCTGAGAATTCGCTATATCGAAGCTCGCTCCAAGAGCTTTAAAATGAGCCAAGTTGCCTCGCGAAAAGTTCTGCCATTACTAAGTTATGGCTCGGATAGCGTTTGCCTAGCGTTGGAGTGCTAGCATACTAGCGTTGACTCGGGTAGCATTCCGCCGTCGAATAGCGCAGAAACGAAATTCCAGCGAGGAAGGAATTCGCTTGAATCAATTTGACTATGCTCAGGTACAAACAGAGAAGGATTAAATAGTTCTAGCTAGCAAGGACCTTGGGAATCAACCTGGGAACAACCAGGGATGATCCCAAATAATTCCAAGCAACAGAACCAACCTGGCTGGACAAAATAGCAGGTGGTAGGTTGGTAAACAACCTCTGGTTCTGTTTTTCCAACCTGGGAAAACAACAACCAGGTTCAGGTTCTAAAAACAGAACCTGTTTTGTCTTTGCCCAACCAGCCAAATGCTGGTTCCGCTGGTTTCCTCTGGCCTTGTAGCATGCAGATACAGACAAACAACATCCAACCTTCACCTAAATTGTACCCCTATAGTGCCTTCCCTGCTACACTATAGTTAACCAAACAAAACAGTACAATTCCGAGTTGGATAGAACTGAATCTGCGCAATCAACTCAACCGAACTGCAAAGCTTCCATCTTGGGTTCCTTTGCGAGCTCATCCTTTCTGCTTGCACTGTTCATAGCGCGTACAATGTTGTGCCGAAGCGCACATTGCGCGAGTACCTGCAAATGCATCAAGCGAAAAATGCGAAAGCAAACAAACACACGAACACACCATTCACACGCAAATGCATTCGCACACGCATACTCGTACAAACAGACGGCAGGATGTCGTGCAATGTGCATTTGCACCCAACACACTCCCCCTCAGCCTGCCGGCTGCATCCCCGTCATTCCATGCTAGTTCATGCTCATTCCACTCATGCGCACACAACGCCAATGAGGCTCATCCGCAAGCCTCTTGGTGAGAAAGTCTGCTGGCTGCTGGTGAGTCTTGATGTAGATTGGATTCACCGTCCCCCTCTTCACCTCCTTACGCAGCCAGTGCCACTTGATACGCATGTGCTTGTTCAGGCCATGAAGCACAGCGTTCCTGGCCATCCCAAGAGCCCCCTTGCTATCACAAAACAGCGGCGTAGCAACTTTCTGCTCCTGGCCAATCTCCTCTAACAGCCTCCTCAGCCAAATCACCTCCTTCACCCCATGGAACATCGCCATGTACTCTGATTCTACGGAAGAGAGTGCCGTCTCCGTCTGCTTCTTGGACCTCCAACTAACAGGTCCTCCCCCAACTACGCAGATGTATCCTCCCACAGATGAGGAATCCTCCTTCTCAGAAGCCCACGTAGCATCGGTAAAGCAAGTGAGAAATAGCTTGCCTTCTCCAAGCCTCTCCCCCTTCTCTTTCAGCACCTCCACCCCTTTCTGCTTCACCTGTGCAGATGCGGAGTATTGAACTCCAATGCTTGGGTGAGAGTTCAGGTACTTCACCACACGCTCAGCTGCATCCACCTGCTCCTCTGATGGATTCTGCACCACCCTAGCCAGCTGCCCAACCGAGAAAGAGATGTCGGGCCTCGTGTGAACTGCTGCGTACAAGAGGCTGCCCACCAAGGACTGAAATTGCTGCTGCTCCTCAGCTTCAACCCCTTCATCCTCTGCAGCCTTCACAAGCTTGAATTCTGCTGGCAGGGGAGTTGCAACCTTGCGCTCATTCTCAATCCCATATTTCTCCCCCAGCTCCTTGATGAACTTCTCCTGGTGCAGCTTCAACCACCTGTGATCTGGATCCCTCTCCACGTGCATCCCGAGGTAGTACTTTACCTCCCCAAGGTTCTTGCACTTGAAGTTTTCCATCAGTTGCTGCTGCACTTTCTGGATCTCCTTCATGCTGCTGCTGAAGAGAAGAATGTCGTCCACATAGACCAGAAACAGCACCAGCTTCTCCCCCTCGCCCTTGAGAAAAAGGCTCTCATCACAGCTGCTGGTCCTGAATCCCATCTCCTCTAAAACAGCTGCCAACTTCTGGTACCAGCAGCGTGGCGCCTGCTTCAAGCTGTAGATGGACTTGTTGAGCTTGCACACCCTGCCCGTACCATCCTCATACCCAGGCGGCTGCGTCATGTACACATCCTCCTCTAAAATCCCATTCAGGAATGCCGTTGAAATATCCATCTGAATGATGAATTTCCCACTAACAGCTGCATCTGCCAACAAGACACGGAGGGTAGGGGGTTTGGCAGTGGGAGCAAAGATCTCGTTGAAGTCCTGCTTCTCCTTCTGCATAAACCCCTTCGCCACCAGCCTACTCTTGTAGATGGTGACCTGCCCCTTGTCATCGGTCTTGATCCTCAGCACCCACTTGCATTGTATCGCTTTCTTCCCATCAGGCAGCACCACCAGATCCCATGTCCTATTCTCCAGCAGACTCTGGTACTCAGCATCCCTAGAAGCCAGCCACTTGTCCCTATCTGGTCCAGCTAATGCCTCCTCCATGCTAGCTGGTTCCTCTGGTGCTGGGGCAAGAAAACAGTACGCAGGCTCATCCTCCTCATCCGGGTCATAGCCATGAGGTAGAATCAGCAATGCCTCTTCGGTCCCTAGCTGCTGCTCTGCTGCATCAGTTCCTGCAGTCAGCTTCTTAGTAGCCATACGGGTACGTCCTGGCCTGGAGACGGGTGTCTCCCATCCCTTCATAACGACACCCTTCAGCTTCTTAGTTTTTCCCTGCTGCTTCTCTCCTCCCTCGGGTCCAGCAGCTCCACTAGTGCTGCCGCCAGTTTCCACACCATTTTCTCCACCAGCAGATGCCTCCTGTACCTTCTCTCCATCACCATTTCCAGCAGCTGCCTCCTCTCCCTCCTCCCACACACTAGGAGTCAGGTCCAGCTGCATGGTGATCTGCTCCATCTGCTGGGACACCCTTGCCTCCGGCTGTTTCTCCCAGCTCCCATACATCATGCCCTCAATGAATTTCACATCCCTGCTGTCAAACAACACACCCTTGGATGGTTCCCACAGCAGCCATCCCTTGCTCTCAGCAGCCAGCCCCAAATGCACACACCAGATTGCACTCGCCCCCAACTTACTGCGGTAGGTCTTGGGGACGTGGGCGACTGCCATGCAACCGAACACCCTCAGCATGTCCACCGGCGGCTTCCTCCCAAGCCACCTCTCCAAAGGCACCCACGAGTCATCCCCAACCTTGGTGAGCACCCTGTTCCTAGCGACGGTGGCGTGCCGGACAGCATGAGGCCACATAGAGTTGCTCAGCCCAGATTCTATGAGCAGCGCCCTAGCTGTCTCCAGAATGGTCCGGTTTGCCCATTCTGCTACACCATTGGACTGTGGGGTATAAGCCGTGGTCAGCTCTCTCTGGATGCCCTGCTTCTTGAGCCAGGCCGTCATTTCAGCTCCAAGGAACTCACCACCCCGGTCTGTCCTAATCCGCTTCACTACACACTCCGCCTGCTTCTCCACGAATGGCAGCCAATCGTCCCGTATCGTGGAGGCGGCGTGGTCCTTCTGCTTCAGCGGATACGCCCACATCAGTCTGCTCCAGTCATCCACAATTGTAAGAAAATACCGCTCCCCCTTGTGCCCTTGCACCGGCAGCGGCCCCACCAAGTCCATGTGGACCAGCTCCAAAGGCTTCTTGCTCCTGCCAGCCACACTATGGAAAGGGAAACGGGTGAACTTTGAAAGCAAACAGATTTCACAGTTGTCATCGGGTGGCTGTCCGTTCAGCTTTAGACCCTTAACGGCTCCATCCTTCTCCAGCTGCTTCAGCAAAGGCATTGCCACATGCCCTAAGCGTCGGTGTGCCGTTGCCCAATCTGTCTCCCCAGATCTGGCCGACACTTTCACACCAACCCCTCCAACGGCATTGCACTCCCCCTGGGATGCAGACCCCTCTCCAGCCTGCCCCCCACCATGCCACGCCAGGGCCGGCAGCTGCCACATAGATCTGTACACGTCCTTGCTCTCGTGCAGATCCCAAAGCACCCGATTGCCCAGCTTCCCCTTATAAGTGCGTGCCCCATCCGTGTTGGTGTTCACCCCAGCCTTGCCAAGCTTACGGAGGGAGATAAGGTTGGCCTTCAGGTCGGGGACGAAGAGAACGTCGTGCAGCACCACCGGCTTGCCATCCGCTCCCTTAAACGCAGCTCGTCCCGCACCAGCCACCTTCAACATGTGTCCAGAGGCGGAGCACACTTCATTGATCGGTGCAGCTCGTACTTCGTCCAGCAGGTCCTTGCGCGGCGTCATCGTCCAAGCAGCGCCTGTGTCCAACACCCAATAGTCCAGGGGGTGCAGCTCTGCTCCAACTTTGGCAGAGGCGTCTCCTTGCTCCCCCTTGTCTCCCACATGGAAGAACTGGCCTGCGGTGCGCTCCTTCTTCTTCTCCGCACCACCGTTGCTCTTCGGGGTGTTGTCGGACGAATCAGCGACCATGTTCGCGCCGTTTTTCTGGTTCCTTCGCGCGCCACCATCCTGTTGACGATTCTGGGGGGTCCATCCATCGGGTTTCTTATAGCACAAAAACCAGGGGTGCCCTTCCTTCTCACAATACCAGCAACTCCCTTTCATTTTGCCACCAGCACCCGACTTGCCCCCACGTCCAGATTTCGCACCGCGACCCCAACCGGTACCTCCTTGTTGGTCGTTGGAGTCGTCGTCCTTCTTTGCACCGCGTCCAGCACCACCGAAGCCACGTCCTCTGCCACGTCGGCTCCCTTGCATCCCGTAGCCGCTGCTGCCGTCGTCTCCACCCCTCAGTTGGCGGCGACGGAAGTCCTCCTCCAGAATCTTCGTCCGCACCCACTCCAGCGTCCACAAGCTCTGGTTCTGCGGCAGGCTCAATCCGCTCGTGAATTGAAGCCACGATTCAGGCAGCAGCGAGAGCATCTTCAAGCACTTGGTCTGCTCCGGGTAGGTGATTCCCGCGGTCGCCAACTTCGCGTAGAGGTCGCGCATCTTGTCCAAGACTGGTTGCACCGGCTCTCCCTCGCTCAGGCGCAACGCGGACAGCTCCCTCTCCAGCATCAACGTTGCGACAACGGAGGTCGGGGCGTGCAGCTCCTTCAACACGGTCCACGCCTTCGGACCGCATTCAACCTCCGGCAGCAGGTGCATGACGTGGTGACGCTGGTTCAGCTCCAAACTCTGCGACATCAGATAGTAGCCAGCCGAGGAGCGCTCGTCCCAATCTTCCTGCAGCGTGGGGTCACTCGGTCTAGGCTCCTCCCCAATCATTAGTTTCAGCAAACCGATCTGACGGAAATATAATTGCATTTTCCAGGCCCAATCATCATAGCCCTCACCATTGAACTTCTCGACGGTGAAATTCTTCAGCACCTCCTTGACAAGCGAGCCCTGGTTTGTTCGCGCTCCCCTTGGCGCTGAAAGACCAGAATCTTGGCTGCCGCTACGATCTTGGGCTGAAGATTCACCAGCTCCTGCCGAGGTGTTGCCCGCCATAGCTACCTATAACGAGGATCACTATAACGCAGCTCTGATACCAGCTTGTTGGTGTAAGGGCCTAATAAACTCAAGCTATTAGGACTTAATCAAACTTAAAACCTCTCCTCGGGGTCACCTCCAAGGGTCCCTGGGTGCCTGGTACAAGACCAGCCCCTATCCTCGGGTCCGAGTTTGTAGAGAGAGGGATCAAGAAGGACTTAGTCAAAACAGCAAGAGTACCTTGAACGTCGCGCAGCGTGCCGTGCAGACCGTCGGTCAGATTAAGCTGAGAATTCGCTATATCGAAGCTCGCTCCAAGAGCTTTAAAATGAGCCAAGTTGCCTCGCGAAAAGTTCTGCCATTACTAAGTTATGGCTCGGATAGCGTTTGCCTAGCGTTGGAGTGCTAGCATACTAGCGTTGACTCGGGTAGCATTCCGCCGTCGAATAGCGCAGAAACGAAATTCCAGCGAGGAAGGAATTCGCTTGAATCAATTTGACTATGCTCAGGTACAAACAGAGAAGGATTAAATAGTTCTAGCTAGCAAGGACCTTGGGAATCAACCTGGGAACAACTAGGGATGATCCCAAATAATTCCAAGCAACAGAACCAACCTGGCTGGACAAAATAGCAGGTGGTAGGTTGGTAAACAACCTCTGGTTCTGTTTTTCCAACCTGGGAAAACAACAACCAGGTTCAGGTTCTAAAAACAGAACCTGTTTTGTCTTTGCCCAACCAGCCAAATGCTGGTTCCGCTGGTTTCCTCTGGCCTTGTAGCATGCAGATACAGACAAACAACATCCAACCTTCACCTAAATTGTACCCCTAAACAAAACAGTACAATTCCGAGTTGGATAGAACTGAATCTGCGCAATCAACTCAACCGAACTGCAAAGCTTCCATCTTGGGTTCCTTTGCGAGCTCATCCTTTCTGCTTGCACTGTTCATAGCGCGTACAATGTTGTGCCGAAGCGCACATTGCGCGAGTACCTGCAAATGCATCAAGCGAAAAATGCGAAAGCAAACAAACACACGAACACACCATTCACACGCAAATGCATTCGCACACGCATACTCGTACAAACAGACGGCAGGATGTCGTGCAATGTGCATTTGCACCCAACAACTGTCCCTTGATCGCATCATCTCATCGCACTTTTACTCCATCATCCCATCACACTATTGGCCCATCATCCAATCCCATCACACTATTACCCCATCACACTATTACTTCATCATCCCATCACCCCATTGTCCCAGAAGCCCATCCCCTCTACTTTTTTACCCCACTGAGGTATGACCGCACATCATCGCCACGTCAGCCTAGTGCCAGTGGTCTAGTGGTAGACCACCTACGAAGGTGCATGACGCAATCAAGCGCGAAGTTCATCGCATTGCCTTGGAGCTTGGGTTCTCTGCGCAAATGGAAGACCAACACAGGCCTGGCCGCCGAACAGACGTCACGTGCCGCGACATCAGCTCTGGTACCACCTGGGCCTTGGATGTTTCTGTAGCCGATCCTCAAAAGGGGTTTCCGCACTCCAACGCAGCTACGGTAATCGGTTCAGCAGCAGCCACTCGTGAAAGTGAGAAGACTACCAACTATGCTGCAGCACTTCGTGACCGCCCAGACGTCAAACTGTTTCCTCTTGTCATCGAAACCTTTGGTTGCTTTGGCACTTCCTTCAACATCTTCCTTCGCCAATGCAGCCGTAGGGGGGCTTCACAAGTTCGCGACTTGAGTGGTGCCACAGATTCTCTTCCCTATCATAAGTTGCTGCCAAGGACTCAATGGGGGATCAATCTTGGTACCTGCCCAGTGAGCAAGGGGTGGGTGATCAAGGATGTGGTTTCGGGGAAGGTCACAATCACCCGGGATGTTATTTTCTACGAGGAGGTGAGCTACCTGCAGTGGAAGGGGGTAGAGAAAGAGATTGCAGCAGCAGGGACAGCAACTACATCGGACAAGGTAGAGGATCTCTTGGAAGAAAAGGAGAGTGAGGGAGTTGGTGATGAAAAGGATGAGGAGATCGAAGATGTGGAACGGGCAGATTCAGTTGATTGGGTGTGGGAGAAGGCACCAGCCAGGGAAGCGGATGAAAACAAGGGAGTGGAGATAGCAGGGGAGCAGCCAAGCAAGGAAGTAGCTGAGGGTGTCAACGATGAAGTGGCTAGAGAAGAGAGAGATGAAGAATCAGCAGCTGAAGGAAGTAGCGATCCCTGGAAGTTCCTGAATAGTGGTGACAACCAGGCAGCAGAGAAGGAGATAGAGGACTTACTTGAGGAGGGCGCCATCGTGATTGGAAGGGAAGTAAAGGATGGAGAAGGGAAAGCATTGACGGATTCCAGTGAGGAAGAGGTCGAATCATCTGCAGAGGAGTTGGGGAAAGGAAAGAGGGTGAAGAAACCAAACCCTCGGTATGCGCAACTGCTGATGACGTGCTGGAAGGACATCCATACCCATCTCCTACTCTCTGCCAGCTGTGCCTTTGGTGTTTCAGTGTTGTGCCTCTGTGTTCAAGGGCCGTTGTGTGCTACCTCTAGCATGTGGCGCTAGATCCTGTAGTCACACTCTCATTTCTCACACATCGTTATGCTTTCCTTGCCCCATACCTCCTAATAAAATACTGTTTCTCACCACCATCCCTCATTTCACATCCCCTCTACCCCTCTTCCCCCCCCCCCCCCCCTTCCACCTCTCCCCTCACCCAGATGCACAACAATAATGTATCCATAATGTATCCGGTCTCATGCACGCGCGTTGACATGGCATACGCAGCTAGCTACCTTGGGCAACAAGTGCAGCAACAAGGGGAGAGAAAATGGAGAGAGATGAGGAGGACTATCGACTACCTACTGCAACATGAAGATGAGGGGCTGTTATTCGAAGGAGGTGAAGAGACCTTGGAGTTAGTGGGGTATGCGGATGCTTCACACGCATCCGACAGGCAAACAAGGAAGGGAGCATACGGTTACGTGTTTCTGCTCGGCGGGACAGCAATCATGTGGCAAGCGAAAAAGTTGAGTGACATAGCGCTCTCTAGTGCGGAAGCGGAGTACATGGCTCTGTTTTACGCATGCCAAGAGGGGGTTTGGCTGAGACGGCTACTCAAGGAGATGGAAATCAAGGTGAAAGGGCCGACGGTGATACGCACGGATAGCAAATCTGCCATCGACTTGGCTCACAACGACAATTGGCACGGGAGGACCAAGCATATGGATGTGAAGTATCATTGGGTGCGTTCAAAGGTGAGTAGCAAGGAGTTCAAGTTTGAATTCGTACGTACGGAGGCACAAGCAGCAGATTTTCTGACTAAGGTGTTACCAAGGGCAAATTTTGAGCGTTGCAAGAGAGAGGTTGGGATGCGTACCTTGGCTGAATTGCAGGGGAGTGTGGAGCAGGCCTAGAGATGGTTCAAGGTAAAACGTGCGTGGGAGAATGCATAGGCTGGTGGTTAGCAAACCACAGGGGAGATTGTTGAAGGTGGTTAGCTAACCACGACCTAGAACGACCTAACGCGATCTACATCGACCTAAGAAGAATCCGGCTTGACGAGATGAGACTAAGGGAAAGCGAAGACCTAAGAAGAAGATGAGCTACCTATGTTGGGGCGGTGGAAGGAGAAACAAGGCAGAGACTAGACCTGCGATGGGAAATGAAGAGAAGGAGAGGAAGCGTGCTGAAATGGAGAAGAACACAGCTGAAATGTCGAGATATCAAGTGACGTGATGAGAAGTCACGCCGGGTCAAAGGCGCGTCCAAGGAAGTCTGAAATTCGAACTCGAGGCGCGTTCGGTGCATGGTTGGATTTGGGAATTGAGCCGAGTACAACTCAGCTCGATATTAGGCGCGGCGCGAGGGCGAAATCAGAAATCCTTTTGCTTATAACTTGCTTTGTGTTTTCTGTTTTTGTATGCCTTCTTCAATGAAATTACTTGAACTTTCTGCCTTGGCGTTTTTTCCAGCAAATTCCTTCACATAGTTGAAGCCAGAGCTTCTTATGCATACTACTAAGACTCTAAATAGTCTTCATAGTCTAGACTAAAGGCTGCGCACGTACAAGACTCAGATGCCTGCAAGATTCAGCGCTGTGGTCCGAACGGCCGCTGCGACACGGACAATGGAGTGGCGTCCTGTGTGTGTGACTCTGGTTTCGTGCTGCAGGCGGATGGCAGGACGTGCATTGGTAGGTGCAGGCTGCTGTGTGCTTGATGTTCTAGCTCGACCGACCCTCTACCCTGTGGCGGTCGGTACTTCATGTTGTCATAGACCTTTCCCACACCTCCTTTTGGGTGCCCGAATGTCATGTCGGATGCCTTACAATATCATCTTAAATGCCCCCGCCCCCCCTGCGCGAATTTTGCTTCCCACTAGCCCTCACTTCACGTCCCCTCCCCTCTCTCCATCCCCTCTCTCCATCCCCTCTCTCCATCCCCTCTCTCCATCCCCTCTCTCCATCCCCTCTCGCCATCCCCTCTTCACTCAACCAGATGCCTGCAGGATTCAGCAGTGTGGTGAGAACAGTCGCTGCAAAAAGGACGGTGGGGTGGCGTCCTGTGTGTGTGTTGCTGGTTACGTGCTGCAGGCCGATGGCAGGACGTGCGTTGGTAGGTCCTGAGTGTTGTGCCTCTGTGTGCTTAGCGATCTAAGTGGTGCTGTGTGCTTAGCGATCTAGCTCGTCCTACTGTGTACTGCCTAGCTCTTGCGCCTTCTTTTACATAACTTTTGTACATTTTGATTTGCTTCCATCCTTGCCCCACGCGTGCAGAAAGGGTCTTGGTTCCCACCTATTCTTAATTCACGACCCCTCCACCCGTCTTCTCCCTTCTCCACCTCTCCCCCCACCCAGACGCTTGCGAGGTTCAGAACTGTGGTGCGAACAGCCGTTGTGTCAAGGACGGTGGAGTGGCCTCTTGTGTGTGTCACTCTGGTTTCGTGCTGCAGTCTGATAACAGAACGTGCATTAGTAAGTGCTGAGTGTTGTGCCTCTGTAATCAGGGCTGCTGCGTGTTGCCTCTAGCATGTGGCAGTAGATCCTGTCATTGCTGACTTCTCTCTCACATCTTCTCTCATATCTCATTCAAACAATCCGTTTCTTGTTCAATCCCACCCCGCCCTCCTGATGAAATCTTCATTCCCCTCCTTCCCTCATTTCTCGTCCCTCCACCCCTCGCCTCTATTCTCCTCCACCTCCCCCCCCCCCCCCCCCCCCCCCCCCCTCACCCAGATGCCTGCAAGATTCTAAGCTGTGGTGAGAATGGCCGCTGTGTCAAGGAAGGTGGAGGGGCGTCTTGCGTGTGTGACCCTGGATTCGTGCTGCACGCAGATGGCAGGACGTGCATTGGTACGTGCTCGAGGTCATTGGTACATTATCTTGACCTGCCGTTTCTTTCCCCCTAGAATGTGGCAGTGCATTCCCGTCATGGCAGGGTTTCTTCACTCTTCCTTTCGCATACCTTTTGAAATCACGCCCCTGCATCTCCTCATAGAATCCTGATGTCCCCACCCCTCATTTCATGTCCCCTCTACTCCTCATCCCCTCTCCTCTGCCTCTCGCCCCCAGATCCCTGCATAGATCAGCGCTGTGGTCCGAACGGCCGCTGTGTCAAGGATGGTGTAGTGCCGTCCTGTGTGTGTGACTCTGGATTCGTGCTGCAGGCGGATGGCAGGACGTGCATTGGTACGTGCTGAGTGTTGTGCCTCTGTGTCCCAGGGCTGCTGTGTGCTTATCGATCTACCTCGTGCAGTTGTGTGATGCAGTGGCCTACAGTTGCTGTCCCTGCTTTGTTCTCTCACACTTATTTTTTCATCTTTTCTTTAACATTTGTTGCTGGATCCCCGCGGCCCCTTGTTTCATGTCCCCTCCACCAATCTCCTCGACCTCTCCTTCCACCAGATGCATGCAGGATTCGCAACTGTGGTGCGAACAGCCGTTGTGTCAAGGACGGTGGAGTGGCCTCTTGTGTGTGTCACTCTGGGTTTCTGCTGCAGTCTGATAACAGAACGTGCATTGGTAGGTGCTGAGTGTTGTGCCACTGTGTTCAAAGGCTGCTGTGTTCACCGGGTGCTCAAACCATCTACCTCATGCAACTGTGTGCGTTCACCTCCTCTCCACACCTCCCTTCCCCTCTCCTCCGCCTCTCTTCTCGGCCAGATGCTTGTTTTATTCAGCGCTGTGGTGCATACAGCCGCTGTGTGAAGGAAGGTGGAGTGGTGTCCTGTGTTTGCTACGATGGTTTCGTGCTGCAGCCAGATGGCAGGGCTTGCGCTCTCGACAAATCTGCTGGCGGTGGGTGATGCATGCGATGCAAGCTTGGAGGGTGTTTTCGTGCTACTGTGCTGCCTCCAGTGCAACTGCCACACTACTTTCACACGTTCCTACCATCACATTTCAACTTGTTGTCATCCCCCGTCTTATTTCCCACGAGACCCCATTTCACATCCCCTCACCCCTCCTCTCCTCTCCCCTCTCTTGCACTTCTTCCCCCAACCATACGCCTACAAAGATGTGATATGTGCTTAGAATAGACACTCACTGAGGAATCAGTGCTGATTGACTTCTTTTTTTTCATCTCTAACGCTAAACTGTAAGCCTCTCACTTTCTCTCTTGCTTGCTCACGACCTTATCAGTTCTTTTTCCATCCCATTCAACCTTTTACCTTCCAACAGACCAACCCCCCTCGGAACAGTGAGCGTCCTTGACACTTGTCAGAGGTTGTGCAAGCATGCACTGGGCATTAACAGACTGGACCGATGCTCTGGTCGGTCTGGCCCTTTGCTTGCTTGGCGTTGGCATTAGAGCACTGCTTCTGAATACAGATGTAGCCTTCATTTGTCCCTCCTTTGCTCTCTGGTTCCGTAAATTCCTCACCTTTGTACTATAATTCTGTGTGATTGGTTGAAGAGATTGTGTGAAACATGATAATGTGTGCCCGTCAGTTTGGTTATGAAACCTTTTCATCAGTTGATTGTTCCACTGAATGAGGTGTCAGTCAGGGATGTTGGGAATCACCGACGCAGCCCACAATGTATACAGCTTAAATGCTTACAGCTTACATGCTAGTACTGCCACGTGCACATATTATTCGGGCCTGTGGGTGGCTGGCCGCTGGTGGCTCCATGCCAGTCCTACCATGCAGCACAACCGTCCAGTCCCCCCCATGTGCAGCGAGATTTCCCAATCAGCACCAATTCCTAACCGCTCCTCGGTCCCAAGTGACGAGATATCATTGAGCGACGGGGGCAATTAGCCATTGCCTAAGGTGAGGATGATGCCAGAAGATACAGAGCACACTGCTGAAAAAACGCCGAGCTCCAGTAGAAATGCGGTGATGAGTGGTGATATTGGCCTTGTGCGGGCTGAATATGGCCTGTAGGGAATAACAGGTAGAAGGTAGAGTGTGGGGAGAAAGATGGGAGTGGAGGGGAGTGAAAGGAGAGGATAGTGAATGCACAAACAGGAATCTACCAATTTACTAGGGCAGCATTTGACAGAGGATTTTGGGAATGTGAGGGATCAAAATTTAGATGTGAGGGAATGTGCAAAATTTAGATCTACCAACCCTAAACCCTAAACACCTGCATCTCTACTCACATCCACTCAATTGACAATCCAATCCATCCACCACCTTCCCAGGGAGGGGGCCACGGGGGAGTGGAAACGAATGGGTGACCCGTGGGGGGTGCCATGCGCGGCATGATGCGCTGCCATGCACGGCACGCTGTAGCGTGCCGCCATGCTGTTCTGAAAGAGCTGGGAGTGGGGTGCGGTGTTGTGGCAGGGCGGATGATGGAGAAGAGGAGAACGAGGAGAGCTGCACGCCATAGAGCTGGGAGGAGGGGGAGAACAAGGGGGGAAAGAAGCACGAAACATGTGTGGAGAAGAAGAGTGACACGGGGGAAGAAGTGGGGAGGGTGGGGAGCGGGTTTAGAAGTGGGGGGGAAAAGGGAGGAGAATGAAGATTCCCAGGCTTTTGGTATGTAGCTTGTGTCTTGACGAAAGGATGATGGGGCAATGTGGCGATGGGATGATGGGGCAATGTGGCAACGGGATGATGGGGCAATGTGGCAACGGGATGATGGGGCAATGTGGCAACGGGATGATGGGGCAATGTGGCAACGGGATGATGGGGCAATGTGGCAACGGGATGATGGGGCAATGTGGCAACGGGATGATGGGGTAATGTGGCAACGGGATGATGGGGTAATGTGGCAACGGGATGATGGGGCAATGTGGCAACGGGATGATGGGGCAATGTGGCAAGGGGATGATGGGGTAATGTGACAACGGGATGATGGGGCAATGTGGCAACGGGATGATGGGGCAATGTGGCAACGGGATGATGGGGCAATGTGGCAACGGGATGATGGGGCAATGTGGCAACGGGATGATGGGGCAATGTGGCAACGGGATGATGGGGCAATGTGGCAACGGGATGATGGGGCAATGTGGCAACGGGATGATGGGGCAATGTGGCAACGGGATGATGGGGCAATGTGGCAAGGGGATGATGGGGTAATGTGACAACGGGATGATGGGGCAATGTGGCAACGGGATGATGGGGCAATGTGGCAACGGGATGATGGGGCAATGTGGCAACGGGATGATGGGGCAATGTGGCAACGGGATGATGGGGCAATGTGGCAACGGGATGATGGGGCAATGTGGCAACGGGATGATGGGGCAATGTGGCAACGGGATGATGGGGCAATGTGGCAACGGGATGATGGGGCAATGTGGCAACGGGATGATGGGGCAATGTGGCAACGGGATGATGGGGCAATGTGGCAACGGGATGATGGGGCAATGTGGCAACGGGATGATGGGGCAATGTGGCAACGGGATGATGGGGCAATGTGGCAACGGGATGATGGGGCAATGTGGCAACGGGATGATGGGGCAATGTGGCAACGGGATGATGGGGCAATGTGGCAACGGGATGATGGGGCAATGTGGCAAGGGGATGATGGGGTAATGTGACAACGGGATGATGGGGCAATGTGGCAACGGGATGATGGGGCAATGTGGCAACGGGATGATGGGGCAATGTGGCAACGGGATGATGGGGCAATGTGGCAACGGGATGATGGGGTAATGTGGCAACGGGATGATGGGGCAATGTGGCAACGGGATGATGGGGCAATGTGGCAACGGGATGATGGGGCAATGTGGCAACGGGATGATGGGGCAATGTGGCAACGGGATGATGGGGCAATGTGGCAACGGGATGATGGGGCAATGTGGCAACGGGATGATGGGGCAATGTGGCAACGGGATGATGGGGCAATGTGGCAACGGGATGATGGGGCAATGTGGCAACGGGATGATGGGGTAATGGGATGGGGTAAAGAGGTGACGGGGTAAAAGGATGGGGTAATGCGATCGGGTGAAGAGGTGACGGGGAAATGGGATGGTGGGGTGATGGGATAGTGGGGTATTGGGATTGTGGGTTGATGGGATAATGGTGTGGTGAGATCACGGGATTGTTTCCCTATTAAAAAGGTGGACACGAGAGACAGTGACAATGGTAGTGGTGGCGAGACAGGCGACAAATGAAAGCACAGATCTGATTCGGTACAAGGCACTACTGACCTCAGTGTGGTGATCGCTGATCGGTGTGTGTTTGTAGATGCAGCAGCGGGTGGATGCTACTGGCTGGACTATGCACACCTGGTGGGTGCATTGGGGGGAAGGGTGGCCAGAGAGAGAGAGAGCAGTGAAGTGTGTGCAGTGTGATGGAGCAGTGTGATGGAGCAGTGTGATGGACGCTGCTGGCTGCATTACGGACACCTGGAGTGGGGGGAATGGCAATGGGGATGGGGAAGGGGGCGTTGATGGGTAAGGAGATGGGGAAGGGGATGAGGGAAGGGGATGAGGAAAGGGATCGGAATGAAGACAGGGGTGGGGATGGGGAAGTGTAATGGGAAGGGGAAGGGGATGGCGGGACAATGATGGAGAGTGATGGTTGCACTATGCATACATGTGGGTGAGGTGGATGACAGAGAGAGGTTAGTGATGGGAGGAGGGTGAGCAGAAGGAGCGATGGTTCTAGCCTGATGGTCCCTGATAGTCTCGAATTGCCACCTGGATGTCTATCACTGCCACAATGCATTCAGCACTGCCACAATGCATTCAGCCTCAGGGCAGTCAACCTCTTGCCGATCAACCTCATCACAACTGACACCTGTGGGTGATCTCAGGTGAGAGAAACCCAAGAGTGACCTAGGAGTGACATGAGAGCGAGTGACCTGCTAATGACCCACTGGTGACCCATAAATAGCCCACGTTCCTCACACCACACCTTCTTCACGCAGCAATGACTCTTTACAGCCCACCTCCTTCCTGCTACTGACCCGCTACTGGCCCACTAGTGACCCACGATTATCCCACATTCCGTGCACCATCCACGCACCTTTTTCACGCAGCAATGAGCAGCAGCGGTGACCCATTGCAGCCCACATCCTTCCTCACACCACATACCCCCCTCGTCTGTAGGGAGCTACACTGCCAAGCGGCACCTTGCAGCCCCGCACCTCTCACGCACCTTCCCCCAAGTCAGCAGCCTGCAGGTTGCCCGTGAACAGCACAACCGCCCACACCGTAGGGGCAGAAGCGGATGTAGGAGAGGCGGGTGCGGAGCTGGGGAGGTGTGGTAAGGGAGAGGGGAGTGGGGAGAAAAAGTAGAGAGCACAGTGGTTTATGAGAGGGGTATGGAAGACAGTGCCGAGGGGGCACAGTGGTTTATGAGAGGGGGCACAAGTCCATACGATGGGGCAGAATCAGGCATAGGAGAAGCAGGTGCGGATCTGGAGGGCGGGGGACAGGAGGGGAAGTGAGCAGTTCGGTGCTTGTATCATTCTTGAGAATTCTCAAAAGAGTATGGAACGAAGTGTGGACCGAAGGAGCGGAACAGAGCTAGAAGGTGAGAGAAGCAGTGGGCCAGGCAGGAGTAAGGTAGGAGTAAGGTAGGAGTAAGGTAGGAGTAAGGTAGGAGTAAGGTAGGAGTAACAGGTGCGGAGCTGAGCTGGGGGGGGGGGGGGAGTGAGCAGGGAGGAAGTTGGGAGAGGGAGGGAGCAGGGAAGGAGGGAAGGGAGCAACGCCTTGGAGTGACTCAAACAGACATCATCCCCGCCCTACACCGACTTGTCATGAAGTACTTCTCAGCTTCTCTCACACTTCTCTGCACCCCCTCACTCCCATCTTTGTCCCCTCTTACTGTCCCATCCTTCTCCCATCCTCCCTTCCCTGGTACTTCCCTTCCCTGCTGCAGGTGTTCTGCCTTGATCCTTGTTCCTCCTGGTGTAGGTGATTAGCTTGCCCTCCCTTCCTCCGCGTCTGTCAACCTTTTTGCTTGTTTGAAACAAGCCTCACACCTCCCCTCAGGGCTCAGTCAGATTGCTTGTGCTCCTCAGTACTGCTTGTCTCCGGGGACTAGGGAAACGAAATTGCAGTAATAGAGAAACCAACAAGCAAAAAGCGAGAAACTCGAGCGCTAACCTTGCCTACATCCCCTCAGTCCTCCTAGGTTCCTTCTCCTACCCGCTAGCTTTAGTGCCTAAGCGCGAGTCAGCCGAGCTGATCGCGATAGCCCCCAGGGTGCTAGCTGGAACTCCCCTTCCCACTAGCCATGCACCGCCTTCCAGCCTGGCTCCTTCAGAATTGAATTCCTGGCTGGAATTGCATTCGCCCCCTTCCCATCAACCTCCTCGGCTTCCCCAGCAACTCGGTTCTGAAAAGATAGTACAGTACACTCCAGCAAGCAAACGAAAGTAAGAAAACAGAAACAAAATATGATATAACCTCACCTTAGCTGATGTGCTATTCACACTTTAGCCGCCGGCTAAAAGTTAATAGCGCGACAGACTGCTCACAGATTCTCACACGTATCAACTTCACCACCCCTCGAACCACTTCTCCCGCCTTTCCTTCACCCCCCCTTCCTTCACCCCCCCTTCCTCCCCCCCCCCCCCCCAAACTTCACCCCCCTTCTTTCAACCCCCTTCCTTCACCACCCCTTCTCCCCGCCTTTCTCCTACATGCGTCTCCACCCCTCAGGCCGTCTCATCATAGTGACTTCAAGCCTGTCAACTGCCCGCCAGCAGCCCCCTTTCACCACCCCTTCGCCCCCCCTTCCTGCCATCCTCCCCTTGCTCCCCGCCGCTGCCACTGCTGCCGCCAATGCCTCTCGCCCACCTCACGTCAGCAGCATCTGCCTGCCTAGTTGAACCAGAGCAGGAGAAGCAGGTGCGGTGCGGGACTGGTGGGAAGACGTAGAGGTGGGTTGGAGGAGGTGGGCAGGGGAGAGGAAGGGACAGTGCGTGGGTGAGAGCAGTGCGGCTCCACCATAAGGCAGCAAATCCGCAGGTCGGACGTAAGAATAGGAGCAGGGGGGGTGGCTGGAGAAGGTGGGGGAAGGGAGAGGGTATGGGGAGTGAGGGTAGCGCACTTGGTTGAGGGCAGAACGGTGTGACCGCAGTGGTGCAGACGTTGGCGTGGGAGACGCAGGTCAAGGGGGAAGGAGAAGGGGTGAGGAAGGAGGTGCGGAAGGGGGTGGTGGGGAGGAGAAGGGGTGAGGAAGGGAGGGAGGGGATGATGCCTTGGCCCGCACTGGGTGAGCAGTGCAGCTGAGCTGTGAGGGGCGATTCCTGTGCAGTGGGGCAGAGGTGGCTGCGGAGGGATGTGGGAGAAGCAGGGGGCGGAGCTGGGGGGAAAGGGGAAGAGGAGGGAACGTGATCAAGGGAAACGGGACAGGGGAGAGGAAGGGGTAGGTGCCTCTGTGAGTGACGTGTTTGTGCAGTAGGAGGGGAGATGTTAGGGGTTCACAAGTCCGTGGATGTGGGATACATGTGAGACAGAGATACTAGTGGGGGCTGGGTGGAAAGAAGGAATCAGAGTTTGGCAGGGGACGGAAGGTAATGGAGGGTAGAAAGGGGGAATGAGTCTCACCTTGGCTGCAGCCACCTTCTCAACTCACTCTCCCAACCACCCCAAAGCCACACGCAGCGACACCTCAGTGACCGATTACCGACTCTCAGAAACTCCCACCTTAGCTAAATCCAGCTATTCAACTGCCCGCTTCTCACCATTGCCGACGAATGACTCAAGAAATTTGTGCTGCCAGATTCCTACACTCATCTTCCCCGCCCGCACCGACCCTCACCTTGGTAACATCCGGCTATTCAATTGCCCCCTGCCACGCATTGGTATAACCCAAAGAGGCCTCTGCCAGCCCTATCAGCAGCCCCCCTTTCACCGCCCCCTCGCCCTCCTCCTTGTTCTCCCCGGTACCACCACTGCCGCCACCAACACTGCTTAGGCTGCCTGGCTGTGTCCCCCCTCGTCTCGCCACCAGCCAATGTTGGGTGATTGACCACATTCTGTGGATACTGCAGCTTCATTATCGGCCGCTGAGCCGTCACTAGTAGCACAAGTCCCATCATCCATCTTCACAGCAACGATCAGCCGCTTAGTTTCGCGGTTCCGGCAGTCACTCTCCTAAAGCTGCAGCCGGATTCCGTGTCCTCAAAAACATAGCTCGGTATGTCCGTTGGCGATGCACCGCAGCAGAAGCAGGGATGATGCCAGTCCAGGCATGGCCGTGCACATGATTGACTGCGAAACTCCAATATGCGAACAGAAAAGCAGGGAATCCGAGTCTGCAATCAGGAAAGGAGACACGCAATTATCCGTGATGGGGGTTATAAAAGTGACTGACGGCTGGTCAAGCAACGCACTGACACAGGTAGTAAGGCGGAGGGCAGGGGGCAGGCGGAGGGCCGGGACGGACGGCGGAAGGACGGTGGGAGAACGGGGGTATGGCGTTCGGGCGACCTAAACCCTCTCCCTCGCCGCATGCACCCACCCCGTGAGTGCCCTCCGAAGCCGCACCCCCCTCCGCCGGAGGCGCCTCGCACCCGCCCCCCTCTGCCTCGCCGTCCTCCGCTTCGCGCCATCCTGCCTCGCCCCCATCCGCACCGCCCCCCTGTGCCTCGCCCCTCCCTCCACTCGACTGGCCACGTTCCCACGTCGGCTGCGCCCACTCCATCGCCGCGGGGCTGCTGCACCATCGCCCTCCCGCGCCCGCCGTCGCCGCGCCTTCCGCTCGCGGGTGTGCCTCCGCACCGCCACCGGCTGATTCGTGGCCGCCGGTGCGGCCGCGCATTCCGACCGCCTCTGCTCCAACCGCCTCCGCCGCCGCACGATCGTACGCACGCCGCTCACCGGCCGAACCGGCCCCTCCTAACGCCGCCCCGCTGCGTCCTCCCCGTGCATCCGCCCCTCCCCCGTCACCTCCCGTGCACGCCGTGCCTCTGCCCCCCGTTTCATCGTCCAGCCCCTCCCCGTCTCTGCTGCCTCCCTCCCTGCTACACATCCCGCCTCCCCTGCCCATCCCCCTCTCTCCCCTGGCTCCGTCTCCCGTCGCACCACCCACCTCGCCCCTGGCTGCTGCGGAACGACGAGCTTCACGCGTGGTCCGAGTCGCAAACGCTTCCGCCCACCTCCCGAGGTCCTCCTTGGCTTCTTCTATACGGCTCGGTGTGATCGACGCGTATCTACGCAGCTGCAACTTGGTTGGCGTGCCGTTTGGCTCTGCCAACTGTGGCCACCCGACGAAGCTCCGGCTCCGCCGGTATCTCCTTCCCCTCCTTCCCCGCCGCCATCTCCTTCCCCTCTTTCCCCGCCGGCATCGGCGGCTGCATCTCCTTGGGCTTGCTCACGGCCATCTCCTTGTTCTTCTCCTTCCCCTCTTTCCCCGCCGGCATCTCCTTCTCCACGATCCGCCACCCTCTCTCTCCCCCTTCCTCCGCCCCTACCGCGCCTGCCCCCCCTTCTGCCTCGCCCGCTTCCCCCGCGGCCTCCCCTGCCCTCCATCCCGTCCTCGTCTGCCCTCCCTTGCTCCCCGTCTACTGCTACTCCCTCCGCCTCCTCTCGATCCACGCCATGACCATCATCTCCACCGTGTCCCCCATCCATGTTATTCACGCATTCTTCCCCGCCCGTAGTAGTGTCGCACGGCGCGCATTCTGTGACATCACCGGCACGAGCCGACACTCCTTCAGGCTCGCTGGGCTCGGCCGAACGCTTTGCGTTTCCTTTCCTTACTGCGGTAGGTCTTGGGGACGTGGGCGACTGCCATGCAACCGAACACCCTCAGCATGTCCACCGGCGGCTTCCTCCTAAGCCACCTCTCCAAAGGCACCCACGAGTCATCCCCAACCTTGGTGAGCACCCTGTTCCTAGCGACGGTGGCGTGCTGGACAGCATGAGACCACATAGAATTACTCAGCCCAGATTCTATGAGCAACGCCCTAGCGCGGGGAAGAGACACCTTAAGAGGAACCACTACCCCAGTCTACAGATCCGGTGTCGGCGTTTCAAAGATCCAAACAAGCCAGAGAAGCTGACGTTTCCCGATGGGGGATGGGGACCGGATGTTCCCGACCGCACAGCGTGGCCTTGGGAGCATGCAGCCACGTGGCCTAGGATTCTACCGCCACCTGAGGGTACGCCCGCCAGCGCGGTGACTGGGGGCGCCGCGGCTGGTGGGAGTAGGCAAATGAACATGGGCGCATTTGTCGTGCCGCGTGTTGGTGGCCAGCAGCTGCGCGAGGGGTTGGTGCAGCTATTTGCAGGGGCCGACCTCCCGTTTCGACTTGTGGAGAGCCGCGAGGTGAGCCACGACATACTCTTCTCGGTGTTGCTTCACTATTCCGTCACGGCGTGGTCATGTTGGGATAACGCCCTCCATTTCATATGCCTTCCCGATGCCTCGTTATAATGCGTCTTACCCACCACCACTAAACCATACTTGTGTGTGTATTTGCCCTTACAGTTCAAGAGATTTGTCCAGATGCTGAACCCAGGAGCTGCGCTGCTGCTCGGCTCTCGCCATCACTTGGCACGCGACATGCAGGCATACGGGGAGGCTGCTAGGGAGGACTTGCGGCAGCTATTGGTGGGTGATGGCGGCGCGGGAAGGATGTCCCTCACCTTTGACATCTGGACCGGTGAGAATGGCCTGGTTTTCATGGGGGTGACCGTCCACTGGATCACCAGCGACTTCCAGCTGAAACAGGCTGTTATCGACTTCAGGGAGCTGAAGGGCTCTCATACGGGGGACTTGATAGCCAATGAGCTGGAGATGGTGTTGAGGGAGTGGGGCTTGGAGAAGATGCTGTTCGCCGTGACTTGCGACAACGCCGAGAACAATAGCAGGGCGATGCGGCTGCTGGCCGGTGTACCTGACCGCACGCCGGGCTCACGGCCGCGGCACCCTCCACTGCTCAGTCGCTGGAGGCACTTCATGTACTATGGGCCTATCTACGTTTCGCTATGCTAGAGAATGTTGGCATTGCTGTCAATGTTTCTAGTTGCACTGCTTATGTATTACGTCGACATCCAACCCTCGCTGCACAATGCATCGCCCCAACAGGTGCGTGGCGCACGTCGTCAACCTTGCAGTGCAGGCTGCACTGAAGGTTGACGAGGTGGCCGAGCCACTCAAGAGGCTGCGAGATGTGGCGAACTTCATCGGCTGGTCCACGCTGCGTACAGATCGTTTCTTCGAGATGCAGAGGGGATACGCGGCGACCCGGCCCCAGGGTCCTCCGGGTGCGCGGCGAGCATCGGGCCCGTTGCGCTTGATCGTGGACTGTTCGACGAGATGGGGTTCTACACTCGACATGGTGAATAGGGGCTTCGAGCTGCGCATGCCCCTTGCCATGTATTTCGAGGATGACGATGTACGTATGGTAGGAGTAACATGGCCTTGTAACTATGGCGAATGGGGGTACGTAGGCATGGCTTGACTAGTGAAGCATGTTGTGATTTGCGTGGCCATGTGAATATGTCGAAGTGCGCGCCAATACATGGATTCTTGGATGGTGCTATATGTCTTGTGCATTGCCATACCCTAAAGTCGTGTGATGTGTTCCCTTCATCTTTACAACCCATGTGACCCATTCCAGCCATCCATCAGCACGGACACTCGAAAGGCGATGGACGCCATCAAGTTGACGGAAAAGAACTGGGATGACCTCGCCGAGCTCCGAGACTTCCTCACGCCATTCCAGCAGGTCACCCTCTTCGCCGAGGGTTCCCTATACCCTACCCTCTCAGCCGTTGTACCGCAGTACAACGCGCTGATTGATCTGCAGGAGAAGGCACGGCTCACTCCTGGCATCTCCCCTCTGCGCACAGCGTTGATCACTGCTGCTCTGAGCAAGCTGGAGCGACACATGGGGGGTGTGAGCGAGGAGGCAGCTATAGCCACATTCTTGGACCCGCGCCAGAAGCTCGCACCCTTCAAGCACCGAGCGAGGGCAGCGGAGGGGAATTCGAGAGCGGCAACACTGGAGCTAGGCCCTGAAAGGGTGAAGGTTCTGGTACGGGCGCGCCTGCCAGAGTACCAGGCAGCCAGCACCACGGCACAGGGCGATGGTGGGGAGGTGACTAGTGCGAGGGGTGCAGGGGTGCATGCGTCGGCAGGGGGCGGGGCTGTGGATGCATCGGCAAGGGTCAGCTTGCAGTCTCAGCTGTTCGCAGCCTGGGACGCCATGGAGGCAGAGGAGGCGGAGGATCCACAGGATGAGGTGGATCAGTACCTCTCAGAGGGGAGGCAGAAGGGTGGAAGCGCCTTGGAGTATTGGCGCAGCAGGGAGACCCTGAAGGGCTTGAGGGCGATGGCTCGCAATTACCTGGGGGTACCGGCTTCGTCAGCAGCGAGTGAGCGCGCATTCTCACAGGGCAGGAACATCATTACGTGGCAACGGCACCGCCTGGCAGCTGGCCAAGTGCGCACTTCCATGCTGATTAAGACGTGGCAGGACCACCACCCTACGGGGACTCTCGCTCCCAGGGGCACCTCAACGGCAAATCCCACCCTGGGAGTGGAGGATGAGGCGAGGGGGCTGTGATATTTGTTCGTGATATGCTTTTGCTCTAAACTCTATCAAAACACGTGATCGGCCCTAAACTTGATTTGTTCTTGTTCCCGTACCGACTACTAGGTGACTCCGTTTGCTTTTATGCCGTTGTAGCCTTTTTTTAAACACGTGTGGCAGTTAAAGCAACTTAGAGTAGTTTGTTTACACAATGGAGGACGTTCAAATAATAATATTACACATACTTTCCATCAAACAAACACTGCACAGGAGGGACTCCCTCTAACACTGTATATGGGGGTTTGGCCCGACCCGACCCGACCCGGCCCCTACCCGACCCGACCCGGGGGCGGGTCACGCCTGACCCGGGTCCCGATACCCGGGTCAAGCCAGAGATCTTGAAAGCCCCGACCCGACCCGACCCGACCCGACCCGACCCGACCCGACCCGGAACCCGGCTGGCCCGCCCAAGTCGGGTCGGGTCGGGTCGGGCCTATTGATCATGCCTACTATCGAATAGCCGCCGCACTGTAACCTGCTTTTCGAAAAGACCAATTACCGAACCTTTTACAACCACATTAATGAACGAGCATGAGCCGATCGATCCAACAGTTTTACAATGAGAATTGTGGTGCCCCGATCAGGCAGTGCGGAACCCACCCGCGCCCAGACGTTCCACGCGCTTACGTACGGCTTGGCTACAGTGCTGTAGGTGTCTGACGAATCGCGGTGCTGAACGCGTGGGCAGAAAGGTTTGGCAAGATCTGGCGTATTTCAGTGTACATAGGATAACTTACCAACTCGATAAATGTTACCGAACAAAAAAAAGTATACACTGTTTACATGCATTTACGTGCATGCGGTTCAAAGCGATACCACTCTTATATGCTCTTTTGTGAAGCAAAGCAGGTATTAGCAGTGGACCAACTACAGGTCAGTCAGTCTTATCGATAAACTGTAACAGAGTGCCATGCACGGAATAATCAAATGACGAGATTGTGGCTACAACAAAATTGACAGGACGATGTAGCAAGAATTGTGGCTAGGCAGGCAGGCGGGAGGGACTGCAGAGGGGAGAATGGTGGGTAGGAGGGGATAGGATGGATTCAGAGGGGATGGGATGGATTGAGAAGGGAGGTGAGAGGGGAGGTGAGAGGGGAGGTGAAAAGCCAGAGAAAGAGAGTCCTTGAAGGACTCCCCTCTCACCTCCCCGCTCACTTCCCCTCTCACCTCCCCTCTCACCTCCCTTCTCAATCCATCCCATCCCCTCTGAATCCATCCCATCCCCTCCTACTCCCAATTCTCCCCTCTGCAGTCCCTCCCGCCTGCCTGCCTTGCTACAATTCTTGCTACATCATCCTGTCAATTTTGCTGTAGCCACAATCTCGTCATTTGATTATTTTGTGCATGGCACTATGTTATCGTTCATCGATAACACTAACTGACTTGTAGTTGGTCCACTGTTAATACCTGCTTCGTTTCACAAAAGGGCATATAAGAGTGGCATCGCTTTGAGCCGCATGCACGTAAATGCATGTAAACAGTGTATACTTTTTTTTCTGTAACTGTTATCGAGTTGGTAAGTTATCCTATGTACACTGAAATACGCCAGATCTTGCCAAACATTTCTGCCCGCGCATTCAGCACCGCGATTCGTCAGACACCTACAACACTGTAGCCAAGCCGTACGTAAGCGCGTGGAACGTCTGAGCGCGGGTGGGTTCCGCACTGTCTGATCGGGGCACCACAATTCTCATTGTAAAACTGTTGGATCGATCGGCTCACGCTCGTTCATCAACGTGGTTGTAAAATGTTCGGTAATTGGTCTCTTCGAAAAGCAGGTTACAGTGCGGCGGCTATTCGATAGTTTCCCAGATCGGGCACCTTTTACAAAGTCCTAAGCACTGCTGCGAAAATGATTTACTTGTACGAAAGGAAAAGGGTTCGGAACAAATGTTTGCGAAACAAACACTGACGGGGGCGAACTTTTTAAACGAAACTGAGGAACCCTACACCTGAAATACGGAGGCACATGTGCAAGGGGTAGGGGTTGTTGGGAGGGAAAGAACAGCGAATGGGAACGGCAGTGCAACAAGCACTCGAAACACCAAATGCATTCAAGAACTCGCTCGACACTGCAGCAGCTACCACCATTATCGTAGTTGCTTCATCCCCGCCCACTATATCCGCGCTAATCATTAGCAAGACCCGCGCGAGAGGTTAGCCAGCATTACGCCATGCTGTAACCGTGCCTTCGCCATACCAGCAACTCGTCACCGTGCCCCGCTGTCATCACAAAGTCGTAGGGATCTTGATACCGCCACACTCTCGTGCGACGCCTTCGCAAACATGCGTAACACCCCGGCCTCCCACATGCGACGCGAACCTCTCCCGTGTGAACCCCACCACTCTTGTGCGACGTCCTCCGCCCCGACGCCGGTAACGACAGAGGTCCCAGCCTCCATCCCCGTGCGACGCACCCCTACTATCGACGCGCTTTGCTCGAGCATTCGCATCTTATCTACCGCGCGTCGCACGACCTCCGCTGTGTGACGCACCGCTTCTCGGCGGCGACAAACCTTTACTTGTGAGACACATAGTTGCTGCTAAAATGCTTTCATCGTGTGTGCTCTTTATTCTTGGAGCCTAGAAAGGGTGCGAAAGGCGGAAGTGGCCCTCCCCTTCGAGGAAAGATTTTGGGTGCGGGGTTGCGTCACTTCGGTGTATCCTCTCTCCCTATCTCGTCCTCCATGCCACACAGGGTACACTAAACCCTAATTATTTGTTTCTGAACCCACGCAAAGCAAGTGGGGACCCGCGTTTCCCCGATGGTATATTTTGCTGCAATAAGGCATTCCGAAGTCGATTGTGCCGGTGCTGAAGCCAGGCACCAAGGAGAGATGCAGAAAAGCGATGCTGAACACAAAGAGAACTGCTCGCGTACAGCTTAGTATTTGTTGTTCTAGTTCTCTCCTCACCCTGAAACCGCAGTACCTAATTGTGTTCATTATCACGTTCCACGCTGCGACGGAATAAAGCATTCACGCGCAAACTCTCCACTACGTTCGTGGTTTGTAGATCCTACCCCCGACCCTGTTGAGCGATCGTTCCCCACCCGTTCGGCGCCTCCGGTCGCGATATGTGCGAGACGTTCCTAGTACGCTCATGTTTTTGTCGTAAACACCACCCAGTTGCGCAGCAGAGGCGTGCGAACAAGTGTGTACCGTCCCCTATCCCATCTCGTCCGTGTCCTCGTGTGTTCGCAGATCACAAGCTGTAGATGGCGCCCACAAGTCGAAGCCGAACTGCCCCGACTCGATCGCGGAGCGAGACGCATACAACGAGTGGTGGGATAAAGCGTGGGAGGGAGACCGTTGCCCCCGCCCCTCGCCTGAAAGCAAAGGCAACGCGTTCGGCCGAACCCAGCGAGCCTGAAGGAGTGTCGGCTCGTGCCGATGATGTCACGGAATGCGCGCCAAGCGACACTACTACGAGCGGGGAAGAAGGCGTGAACAAGCATGGATGGGGGACACGGTGGAGGCAGGTGGGGACGAGGGGATAGAGGAGGCCGAGAGGGAGCGAGAGGGGGAGGGAGAGGGAGCGGTGTAAGGGGGGGCAGGAGCGGTGTGCAGAGCGGCGGGAGAAAGCGTGAAAGGGAGGCCGTTGCCGCCGCCCCTCGGCGGAAAGCAAACGCAAAGCGTTCGGCCGCGCCCAGCGAGCCTGAAGGAGTGTCGGCTCGTGCCGGTGATGTCACAGAATGCGCGCCGTGCGACACTACTACGGGCGGGGAAGAATGCGTGAAAAACATGGATGGGGGACACGGTGGAGATGATGGTCATGGCGTGGAACGAGAGGGGGCGGAGGGAGTAGCAGTAGACGGGGAGCAAGGGAGGGCAGACGAGGACGGGATGGAGGGCAGGGGAGGCCGCGGGGGAAGCGGGCGAGGCAGAAGGGGGGGCAGGCGCGGGAGGGGCGGAGGAAGGGGGAGAGAGAGGGCGGCGGATTGTGGAGAAGGAGATGCCGGCGGGGAAAGAGGGGAAGGAGAAGAACAAGGAGATGGTCGTGAGCAAGCCCAAGGAGATGCAGCCACCGATGCCGGCGGGGAAAGAGGGGAAGGAGATGGCGGCGGGGAAGGAGGGGAAGGAGATACTGGCGGAGCCGGAGCTTCGTCGGGTGGCCACAGTTGGCAGAGCGCAAACGGCACGCCAACCAAGTTGCGGCTGCGTAGATACGCGTCGATCACACCGAGCCGTATAGAAGAAGCCAAGGAGGACCTCGGGAGGTGGGCGGAAGCGTTTGCGACTCGGACCACGCGTGAAGCTCGTCGTTCCGCAGCAGCAAGGGGCGAGGTGGGTGGTGCGACGGGAGACGGAGCCAGGGGAGAGGGGGGCATGGGCACGGGAGGCGGGATGGGTAGCAGGGAGGGAGGCAGCAGAGACGGGGAGGGGCTGGACGATGCAACGGGGGGCGGAGGCAGGGCGTGCATGGGAGGTGACGGGGGAGGGGCGGATGCACGGGGAGGACGTAGCGGGGCGGCGTTAGGAGGAGCCGGTTCGACCGGTGAGCGGCGTGCGTACGATCGTGCGGCGGCGGAGGCGGTTGGAGCAGAGGCAGTCGGAATGCACGGCCGCATCGGCGGCCACGAATCAGCCGGTGGCGGTGCGGAGGCACACCCGCGAGCGGAAGGCGCGGCGACGGCGGGCGCGGGAGGGCGATGGTGCAGCAGCCCCGCGGCGATGGAGTGGGCGCAGCCGACGTGGGAACGTGGCCAGTCGAGTGGAGGGAGGGGCGAGGCACAGGGGGGCGGTGCGGATGGGGGCGAGGCAGGATGGCGCGATGCGGAGGGCGGCGAGGCAGAGGGGGGCGGGTGCGAGGCGCCTCCGGCGGAGGGGGGTGCGGCTTCGGAGGGCACTCACAGGGTGGGTGCATGCGGCGAGGGAGAGGGTTTAGGTCGCCCGAACGCCATACCCCCGTTCTCCCACCGTCCTTCCGCCGTCCGTCCCGGCCAAGGTGCAAAAATACGGTTTTCATAAATTACGGTCCGTTTTTTACAGCCCGTTTTTTACGGTAATTTTTCAAAAATACGGCGTTTTTTTGTTAGAGAACTCTTGTCACCAAGGAAAAAAAGGCAAAAACAAGGCCGGATACATTTTCAATTATGCCCACATGCACACATGCACACATGCAAGGAGGGGTTCGTCCTCTTCATCCTGGTGCTTTTCGCCATCAATTTGGCCCCATAAATTAGCCGATTTTCTCTTCAAACTAAAATCATATTTTGGAACCGTTTTTTAACCATTTTTTATGGTAAATTTCCAAAAAAACGACGTTTTTTTTAACCTTGGTCCCGGCCCTCCGCGTGCCCCCTGCCCTCCGCCCGGCCCTGCCCTCGGGCCTCCCCCGGAACCTACCCGCGTCTACTACGACGATCCGTACTTGACGGGCTTCATCCGGCGCGAGGTGGAGAAGCACGTGCACGAGCTGTTCGCTGCGCACATCGGCCAGCCGCCAAACGGGTCGACCGCGTGTGCACCGGGCCCCGCCGCCATCCCACGCCCATACGCAGCGCCGGCTCGCTCCGCCACTCCCGCGCGACTGGGAGCACAACCGCTGCAGTCGTCGGCGCAAGAGACGCGGAAGAGATACCCCGGGGTGGTGACACACACGATATTTCGGGGTCTGTACGTGGTCGTGCGGGTCATGTCATCACACCCAACCCGCCCCACATGCCAATGCCACGTCATCACACCCGACCCGACCCGACCCACCTCGGCGGCGCCACCTCACCGCCGCCACGTCACGCGCTGATCCAGCCCACCCTCCTGGCACGCCACGTCATCACGCCCAACCCGCCCCACAAGCCATGCCACGTCATCACACCCGACCCACCTCGTGCCGGAGCTCGTGTGGCTGCCGTGCCATGCTGTCCCCTGTAGTTGCACACATAGCTGAGAGCGAGGGGAAGGGAGGAGAGGGTGGGCGGGAGAGGGGAGGAATGAGAGGAGAGCAGCGAGAGAGGAAAGGGGAGAGAAGAGACGGGATGGGGGAGACAAGAGGCCGCCCCTTTATAAAAATTTTACCCCCCAAGGTCCCCCCAGGGTCCCCCCAGGGTCCCCCCAGGGTCCCCCCAGGGTCCCCCCCGGGTCCCCCCGGTCCCCCGGTCCCCCGGTCCCCCCGGTCCCCCCGGTCCCCCCGGTCCCCCGAGTCCCCCGAGTCCCCCGAGTCCCCCGAGTCCCCCGAGTCCCCCGAGTCCTCCAAGTCCCCCATGTCGTTGCATTCCCCCATGTCCCCCCATTCCCCATGTTCAAAACAAAAAACAGCAACAACAATAGCACAGAAGCGAAAGCAGAGAACATACACACAGGGAAGGATTTGGTGTGCTCGAGAAAATGTGCACTTTGCACTCACCACCGTCAATCGCACACCGCATCCGTTGGTGCCCCGCGCATCCTCGCTGCCCCGAACCGCCTGCAGGGGAGATGGCAGGCACGGCACAAGGCGGGCAGAAAGTTGGCGAGGAATGAGCAGGCCGGCTGCCTTTTAGGCGAGAGAAGATGAGAAGGAGACCCATGTAAATGCAAAATTATGGAAACATAGAGGGGAAAAGAGAACAAAACAAAACAAAACAGAAATCATAAACATAAACTTAACCCAAACACAGAAACAGAACAAGAACAAGAGAAAAAGCAAAAGCAAAAGCAAAAGCAAAAGCAAAAGCAAAAACCAGACAAGAGGCCAACCCCCCTCGCCATGTCCAACCGTGCCTCCACCAGGTCCGGCCGCGCCTCCACCAGGTCCGGCCTTGCCTCGACCTGGTCTGCCTGACATCCACCGGGTCTGCCAGGCTTCCACCTGGTCTGGCCGGACCTCCACTGGGTCTGCCTGACCTCCATCAGGTCCGACCAGACCTCCACCGGTTCTGCCGGGGCTCCACCAGGTCCGGCCGGACCTCCACCGGCTCTGTAGGACCCCCACCAGGTCCTTTCGGAGCTCCACCGGTCTGCCGAACCTCCACCAGGTCCCCCCGAGACCTCCGCCGGGTCCACCGGACCTTCACCAGGTCTGGCCGGACCTCCGCCGAGTCTGCCGAACCTCCACCAGGTCTGACCGGACCTCTGCCGGGTCTGCCGAGCCTCCACCAGGTCCGGCCGGACCTCCGCCGGGTCCGCCGGACCTCCATCAGGTCCGGTCGGACCTCCTCCGGGTCCGTCGGACCTACACCAGGTCTAGCCGGACCTCCGCCGAGCCTGCCGGGCCTCCGCCGGGTCTGCCGAACCTCCACCAGGTCCGGCCGGACCTCCGCCGGGTCTGCAGAGCCTCCACCAGGTCCGGCCGGACCTCCGCCGGGTCCGCCGAGCCTACACCAGGTCTGGCCGGACCTCCGCCCAGCCTGCTGTTTCTCCGCCGGGTCTGCCGAACCTCCACCAGGTCCGGCCGGACCTCCACCGGGTCTGCCGAGCCTTCCAAGGTCCGGCCGGACCTCCGCCGGGTCCGCCGGACCTACAACAGGTCTGGCCGGACCTCCGCCGAGCCTGCCGGACCTCCACCAGGTCTGGCCGGACCTCCGCTGGGTCTGCCGAGCCTACACCAGGTCTGGCCGGACCTCCGCCGGGCCTGCCGAGCCTACACCAGGTTCGGCCGGACCTCCGCCGGGCCTGCCGAACCTCTACCAGGTCCGGCCAGAACTCCACCGGGCCTGCCGGGCCTCCGTCAAGTCCGGCCGGACCTCCGCCGGGTCTTCCGGACCTCCCCCGGGTCCGCCACGTCACGCGCCACACCGCCGCCCCGTCACACCCAGCCCAACCCACCTCACCGCCACGTCACCGCCGCCACGTCACGCGCCGATCCAGCCCACCCTCCCCGGTGCCACGTCACACCCAACCCGCCCCACATGCCCATGCCACGTCATCACACCCAACCCGACCCGACCCACCTCGGCGGCGCCACGTCACCGCCACGTCACGCGCCGACCCAGCCCACCCTCCCCAGTGCCACGTCACACCCAACCCGCCCCACATGCCCATGCCACGTCATCACACCCAACCCGACCCGACCCACCTCGGCGGCGCCACGTCACCGCCACCACGTCACGAGCCGATCCAGCCCAACCCTCCCCAGTGCCACGTCACACCCAACCCGCCCCACATGCCCATGCCACGTCATCACACCCGACCCGACCCGACCCACCTCGGCGCCGCCACGTCACCGCCGCCACGTCACGCGCCGCTCCAGCCCACCCGCGTCCCTCGCATGCCACGTCATCACGCTCAACCCGCCCCACAAGCCATGCCACGTCATCACACCCGACCCGACCCACCTCGGCAGCGCCACGTCACCGCCACGTCACGCTCCGCCCCAGCCCACCCGTGTCCCTCGCACGCCACGTCATCACTCCCAACCCGCCCCACATGCCCATGCCACGTCATCACTCCCAACCCGCCCCACATGCCCATGCCACGTCACCACACCCTACCCGACCCACCTCGGCGGCGCCACGTCATCGCCACGTCACGCGCGCTCCAGCACACCCGTGTCCCTCGCACGCCACGTCATCACTCCCAACCCGCCCCACATGCCCATGCCACGTCATCACACCCGACCCGACCCGACCCACCTCGGCGGCGCCACGTCATCGCCGCCACGTCACGCGCCGCTCCAGCCCACCCGTGTCCTTCGCACATCACGTCATCACACCCAACCCGCCCCACATGCCAATGCCACGTCATCACACCCGACCCGACCCGACCCACCTCGGCGGCGCCACGTCACCGCCGTCACGTCACGCGCTGATCCAGCCCACCCTCATGGCACGCCACGTCATCACGCCCAACCCGCCCCACAAGCCATGCCACGTCATCACACCCGACCCACCTCGTGCCGGAGCTCGTGTGGCTGCCGTGCCATGCTGTCCCCCGTAGTTGCACACATAGCTGAGAGCGGGGGGAAGGGAGGAGAGGGTGGGCGGGAGAGGGGAGGAATGAGAGGAGAGCAGCGAGAGAGGAAAGGGGAGAGAAGAGACGGGATGGGGGAGACAAGAGGCCGCCCCTTTATAAAAATTTT
Organism: Closterium sp. Yama58-4; assembly: GCA_947470075.1. Taxonomy (NCBI): domain Eukaryota; kingdom Viridiplantae; phylum Streptophyta; class Zygnematophyceae; order Desmidiales; family Closteriaceae; genus Closterium; species Closterium sp. Yama58-4. The sequence goes on along the minus strand of CANIUD010000817.1, from coordinate 747,482 downwards.
ACCCCCCAAGGTCCCCCCAAGGTCCCCCCAAGTCCCCAGAACAAGAACAAAAGCATAAGCATAAGCAAAAGCAAAGGCAAAAAACAAAAGCAGAAGCAAAAACCAGACAAGAGGCCTCCATCCCCCCAGGCGTGCCTCCACCAGGTCCGGCCGGACCTCCACCGGGTCTGCCTGACATCCACTGGGTCTGGCCGGACCTCCGCTGGGTCTGCCTGACCTCCATCAGCTCCAGCCAGGCCTCCACCTGTTCTGCCGGGCCTCCACCAAGTCCGGCCGGACCTCATTGCTCCTGCTCGGCCGGACGTCATTGCTCCTGCTCCTTGAAGCGACTCTTGCACACAAAGCTGAGGGCAGGGGCGGGGAGAGAGAAGCAGGTGGGGAGGAGACGGGAGGGATGAGAGGAGAGGTGAGGGTAGAGGAGACAAGGGATGGGGGAGGGAGCCCGCGGGCGCATTAGAGTGAGATAAGGAATGCACATTAGAGTGCGCGAGAGGGAGCGCGAGGGAATGCGTGAGAGCCCGTGAGTGTGTGAGTGAGAGATTGTGTGAGAGAGCGTGTGAGAGAGTGCGTGAGTGCGCGTGAGAGAGCGCGTGAGAGGGCGCATGAGAGTGCGAGCGAGAGAGCCTGTGAAAGAGCGTGCGAGAGAGCACGTGAGAGAGAGAATGCGCGTGAGAGTGCGCGAGAGGTTGCGCGAGAGAGAGCGTGTGAGGGAGCGCGTGAGAGTGCGCTTGAGAGAGCGCGTGAGAGAGCGTGTTCGAGAGTGCGTCAGAGAGTGCAGTAGAGAGCGCGTGAGAGAGCACGTGAGAGAGAGCGTGAGAGCACGTGAGAGAGAGCGTGAGGGAGCGCGTGAGAGTGTGCGTGAGAGATCGCGTGCGTGAGAGAGCGCGTGAGGGAGCACGTGTGAGAGCACGTGAGAGAACGCGTGAGAGAGCGTCTGAGAGAGCGCGTGAGAGAGCGCGTGAGAGAGCGTGTGAGAGATTGCATCAAAGAAGCGCGTGAGAGTGCGTGAGAGTGTGTGAGAGAGAGCGCATGAGAGAGAATGCACATTAGAGTGCGCGAGAGGGAGCGCGAGGGAATGCGTGAGAGCCCGTGAGAGTGTGAGTGAGAGATTGTGTGAGAGAGCGTGTGAGAGAGTGCGTGAGTGCGCGTGAGAGAGCGCGTGAGAGGGCGCATGAGAGTGCGAGCGAGAGAGCCTGTGAAAGAGCGTGCGAGAGAGCACGTGAGAGAGAGAATGCGCGTGAGAGTGCGCGAGAGGTTGCGCGAGAGAGAGCGTGTGAGGGAGCGCGTGAGAGTGCGCTTGAGAGAGCGCGTGAGAGAGCGTGTTCGAGAGTGCGTCAGAGAGTGCAGTAGAGAGCGCGTGAGAGAGCACGTGAGAGAGAGCGTGAGAGCACGTGAGAGAGCCTGTGAGGGAGCGCGTGAGAGTGTGCGTGAGAGATCGCGTGCATGAGAGAGCGCGTGAGAGAGCACGTGTGAGAGCGCGTGAGGGAGCGCGTGAGAGAGCGCGTGAGTGAGCGAGTGAGAGCGCGTGAGTGTGCGCATGAGAGAGCACGTCAGAGAGTGTCAGAGAGCGCGTGAGAGTCACGAGAGAGCGCGTGAGAGGCGTGTGAGGGAGCGCATGAGAGAGCGCGTGAGAGAGCGTGAGAGGGAGCGTGTGTGGGTTGACTACTCTGTTTTTGCTTGTGCAGGGCGTGTGTTGGCTTCTCTGTTTTTGGTTTGTGCAGGGCGCGTGTGTGCTAACTTCTCTGTTTTTGCTTTGTGCAGGGCATGTGTGTGTTGACTTCTCTGATTTTGCTTTGTGCAGGGCGTGTGTGTGTTGACTTCTCTGATTTTGCTTTGTGCAGGGCGTATGTGTGTTGACTTCCCTGGTTTTGCTTTGTGCAGGGCGTGTATATGCCTCACTCCCAGAAGAATGGGAGTGAGGCATATACGGCAAACGCATGGGTGATAGCACACAAGTGGTGACGACGAGGTTGCTCGAAATCGTGACATTTCGACCCCCAGCCGGCAGATCCGCTCCGCATCACTCTCGCCCGCTGCGCGCCGCGATAACTACGCCGCAGCTGCTGCGCGCCGCGGTTACTACGCCGCAGCTGCTGCGCGCCGCGGTTACTACGCCGCAGCTGCAGCGCGTGATTCCGCCGTAGCCGCGGCGCGATTCCATTGCAGCCGCGGCTCGCGGCCAGCAGCTGATGCAGCTGGCGATTCTGCCGCCTAATCAAGTGGTTCAGACGATGTTAGAGCGCCATTCCGAGTTTAGTTTTTACCAGCAACACCTAACTACACGCGTCTACCAGGTACGCACACGCGCCGCATAAGCTCCTAAGCTCCGTGATGTGTGCAGCAGCTAAATATTTCGCCAGGCTTCATGGATAAGTGGGTGGAAGGTGGGTGGAATACGAGTGACGAGTTGGGAGGGGAGGGAAATGCGTGAGGCAGCGGGTGTTGGGAAGGAGGGCGCGGAACACAAGGGGTGTTAGGAACTCCGAATAGACTTAGTTACCAGTGACAGGGGATAATAAGTCTCTACGCGCGGCTCGAAGGAGAGGTGGGTCACACGCCCTCCTGTTGACGACCACGACAGGCGGCTTGACCATCGGACCTCGGATGAACGGAAACAAAATTGTGGACTTGCAGTTCCGTAAGCTTCGAGTTACCACGAATTTGAAAGTCTAATAAGGAGGCGGTTGATTGTAGGAGTCGTCAAAAAACAAAATAGTATGCAAATTGGGAAGAGGCGCCACGGCTGGGCAAGCAAGGTATTGAAGGCCCACTGTCATAGGATACTTATGCGCGCCGAGCTGATATGAACTTTGGATTTCTCGAGTCTCGAGGCAGGTAACGAACCGAAACCAAGGACCAGGCTGCTGGTCTCTGGTGGGAGGTTCGGGCTGTTCCGAGCCTAAACACAGGTCTTGTTCCTTTTTTTCGACGCTCGAGACTGGTACGGACGAGTCCTGTTTGGGGATAGCGGGAATGACAGGCGAAACGCAATTCGCCAAATGCAGAACATCCGCAACAAGGCTCGACGATGAACGTCGTAAGGGTTGCGTAGGCGTTACTATTATAGTATTTAGAAAAAAAGAAACAGAAAATGCATTATATCATTAAAAAATCACAAACTATGCACGTCCGATTAAAAAAATCGCTTAGCATTTTTCTCTCTTGTGATTTAGTGATAGTTAATGGGGAAAGATTTAACGATTGATATTTTTTGTTATTATAATACGAATTGTGTTTTTCACCTACAACTTATTAGCAATATCCCATTACTCTTAGTGGGTTTGTTTATATGCGGCTCATCTTGATGTGTCTGACAGATGGATAGCGTGGTCATGCGTGTGTTGTCACGTGATCCTACATCCAAATCTTGTGTGTGTGCTTTCTTTGTTTTTAATTTTCATGTGCCCAGGTTAATTTCAACTTCGCCCGTGAATGTAGCTTGCAATTCGCCCAATCATCATACCACTCTACGCTTATTTTATAAACCGATTTTTTGCCTCGTTTTGTCATGGCAGAAAATTTTCTTGCCAGCGCCACACATTCGCAACCACCCATTTTCTTGCCAGCACCACATGCCCTCCCTTTCTTCCGCTGTCAACTCGAATTCTCTGCTGACGGTTTCTTGAATTTAGTTTCTACCCCGCTCCCTCTACCAGTCGCTTTGCTGCTGTGCGCTTCCAATTCCCTTCCAATTCGAACTGCCTACTCGAATTCCTCCTGTACCTGTTCTCTCTCCCGTTTTCTACCAACCCACCGTCGCCCATCCCGCAACTATCGCGTTTTACCACCACCTGTCGCCTCTCCCTCCTACCCCGCCGTCGCCATTCCCTCCCATCCCGCCGCTACCTCTCACCCCGTCGTCGCCTCTCACTCCCACCCCGTTGTCGCCTCTTCCTCGCTCCCCGCCATCGCCACTACCTCCCACCCTGCCGTCGCCACTCGCTCTTATCCCGCCGCCGCCTCTTCTCCAATCCCGCCGCCGCCTCTTCTCCAATCCCGCCGCCGCCACCTCCTCCTATCCCGCAGTCGCCTCTCCCTCCTCCCCGCCGTCGCCTCTCCCTCCTCCCCGCCGTCGCCTCTCCCTCCTCCCCGCCGTCGCCTCTCCCTCCTCCCCGCCGTCGCCTCTCCCTCCTCCCCGCCATCGCCTCTCCCTCCTTCCTGCCATCGCCTCTAGCGACAGGTGCACGAGCGCAAGCGTGAGTTGGTGCGCGAGGGCGGGTCGGTGCGCGAGCTCGGGTGGGTGCGCGAGCGCGGGTTGGTGCGCCAGCGCGGGTAGTTTTCTGAGGCATTGTGATTATCAGGTGCGTTCTCGGTCCTTTAATCCTCCCGCCCCCTTCTGAAATTTCCCCCTTTTTTTTTTCTTTTCTGCTCGCCTCGTAGGGACTGCGCAAGAGAGTGCACGAGAGTGAGCACGTGAGAGAGCGTGTGAGAGCCCGTGAGAGAGCGCGTGAGAGAGCGCGTGAGAGGGCGCGTGTTTAAGAGCGCGTGGGAGAGCGCGTGAGAGAGCGTGTGAGTGATTGCATCAAAGAAGCGCGTCAAAGTGCATGAGAGTGTGCGAGAGAGAGCGCGTGAGAGAGAATGCACAAGAGAGTGCGCGAGAGGGAGCGCGGGGGAATGCGTGTGAGAGAGCGCGTGAGGGAGCGCGTGAGAGAGCGCGTGAGAGAGCGCGTGAGAGAGCGCGTGAGAGAGCGCGTGAGAGTGCGCGTGAGAGTGCGCGTGAGAGTGCGCGTGAGAGTGCGCGTGAGAGTGCGCGTGAGAGAGCACGAGCGCATGAGAGAGCGCGTGAGAGAGCGCGTGAGAGAGCGCGTGAGAGAGTGCGTGAGAGAGTGCGTCAGAGAGCGCGTGAGAGAGCGCGTGAGAGATTGCATCAAAGAAGCGCGTGAGAGTGTACGAAAGAGAGCGCGTGAGAGAGAATGCACAGAGAGTGCGCGAGAGGGAGCGCGGGGGAATGCGTGAGAGCCCGTGAGAGATTGCATGAGAGAGCGTATGAGAGAGCGCGTGAGAGAGCGCGTGAGAGAGCGCGTGAGAGAGCGCGTGAGAGAGCGCGTGAGAGAGCGCGTGAGAGTGCGCGTGAGAGTGCGTGTCAGAGTGCGCGTGAGAGTGCGCGTGAGAGTGCGCGTGAGAGAGCGCGTGAGAGAGCGCGTGAGAGAGCGCGTGAGAGCGCGTGAGCGAGCGCGTGAGAGTGCGTGTGAGAGTGCGCGTGAGAGAGCACGAGCGCGCGAGAGAGCGCATGAGAGAGCGCGTGAGAGAGTGCGTGAGAGAGTGCGTCAGAGAGCGCGTGAGAGAGTGCGTGAGAGAGCGCGTGAGCGCGTGAGAGTGCGTGAGCGAGCGTGTGAGAGTGCGCGTGAGAGTGCGCGTGAGAGTGCGCGTGAGAGAGCACGAGCGCGTGAGAGAGTGCGTGAGAGAGTGCGTCAGAGAGCGCGTGAGAGTGCGCGTGAGAGAGCGCGTGAGAGAGCGCGTGAGAGAGCGCGTGAGAGCGCGTGAGCGAGCGCGTGAGAGAGCTTGTGAGAGAGTGCATGAGAGAGTGTGTCAGAGAGCGCATGAGGGAGCGCGTGAGAGATTGCATCAAAGAAGCGCGTGAGAGTGTGCGAGAGAGAGCGCGTGAGAGAGAATGCACAGAGTGCGCGAGAGGGAGCGCGGGGGAATGCGTGAGAGCCCGTGAGAGATTGCATGAGAGAGCGCGTGAGAGAGCGCGTGAGAGTGCGCGTGTTAGAGCGCGTGAGAGAGCGCGTGAGAGAGCGCGTGAGAGAGCGCGTAAGCGAGCGCGTGAGAGTGCGCGTGAGAGTGCGTGTGAGAGTGCGCGTGAGAGTGCGTGTGAGAGAGCACGAGCGCTTGAGAGAGCGGGTGGGAGAGCACGTGAGAGAGCGCGTGAGAGAGTGCGTCGGAGAGCGCGTGAGAGTGCGCATGCGAGAGTGGTGAGGGAGCGGGTGAGAGAGCACGTGAGAGAGCGCGTGAGAGCACATGAGAGAGCGCGTGAGAGAGCGCGTGAGAGTGCGCGTGAGAGAGCGCGTCAGAGAGCACGTGGGAGAGCGCGTGAGAGAGCGCGTGAGAGTGCGCGTGAGAGTGCGCGTGAGAGTTGCGTGAGAGCGCGCGCGCGCGTGAGAGAGCGCGTGAGAGAGCGCGTGAGAGAGCGCGTGAGAGTGCGCATGCGAGTGCGCATGCGAGAGCGTGTAAAAGAGCGGGTGAGAGAGCACGTGAGAGAGAGCGTGAGAGCACATGAGAGAGCCCGTGAGAGAGCGCGTGAGAGTGTGCGTGAGAGAGTGCGTGCGTGAGAGAGCGCGTGAGAAAGCACGTGTGAGAGCACGTGAGAGTGCGTGAGAGTGTGCGAGAGAGTGTGCGTCAGAGAGCGCATGAGAGAGAATGCACAAGAGAGTGCACGAGAGGGAGCGCGGGGGAATGCGTGAGAGCCCGTGAGAGATTGCATGAGAGATTGCATGAGAGAGCGTGTGAGAGAGCGTGTGAGAGAGCGCGTGAGAGTGCACGTGAGAGAGCGTGTGAGGGAGCGCATGAGAGAGAGCGTGAGAGCACGTGAGAGAGCGTGAGAGAGTGCGTGAGAGAGCGTGTGAGAGCACATGAGAGCACATGAGAGAGCGCGTGAGAGAGCGCGTGAGAGTGCGCGTGAGAGAGCGCGTGAGAGAGCGCGTGAGAGAGCACGTGGGAGAGCGCGTGAGAGAGCGCGTGAGAGTGCGCGTGAGAGTGCGCGTGAGAGTGCGCGTGAGAGTGCGCGTGAGAGAGCGCGAGCGTGTGAGAGAGCGCGTGAGAGAGCGCGTCAGAGAGCGCGTGAGGGAGCGCATGCGAGTGCGTGTAAGAGCGGGTGAGAGAGCACGTGAGAGAGAGCGTGAGGAAGCGCGTGAGAGTGTGCGTGAGAGATCGCGTGCGTGAGAGAGCGCGTGAGGGAGCACATGTGAGAGCACGTGAGAGAACGCGTGAGAGAGCGTCTGAGAGAGCGCGTGAGAGAGCGAGTGAGAGAGCGCGTGAGAGAGCGTGTGAGAGATTGCATCAAAGAAGCGCGTGAGAGTGCGTGAGAGTGTGTGAGAGAGAGCGCATGAGAGAGAATGCACATTAGAGTGCGCGAGAGGGAGCGCGAGGGAATGCGTGAGAGCCCGTGAGTGTGTGAGTGAGAGATTGTGTGAGAGAGCGTGTGAGAGAGTGCGTGAGTGCGCGTGAGAGAGCGCGTGAGAGGGCGCATGAGAGTGCGAGCGAGAGAGCCTGTGAAAGAGCGTGCGAGAGAGCACGTGAGAGAGAGAATGCGCGTGAGAGTGCGCGAGAGGTTGCGCGAGAGAGAGCGTGTGAGGGAGCGCGTGAGAGTGCGCTTGAGAGAGCGCGTGAGAGAGCGTGTTCGAGAGTGCGTCAGAGAGTGCAGTAGAGAGCGCGTGAGAGAGCACGTGAGAGAGAGCGTGAGAGCACGTGAGAGAGCCTGTGAGGGAGCGCGTGAGAGTGTGCGTGAGAGATCGCGTGCATGAGAGAGCGCGTGAGAGAGCACGTGTGAGAGCGCGTGAGGGAGCGCGTGAGAGAGCGCGTGAGTGAGCGAGTGTGAGAGCGCGTGAGTGTGCGCATGAGAGAGCACGTCAGAGAGTGTCAGAGAGCGCGTGAGAGTCACGAGAGAGCGCGTGAGAGTCACGAGAGAGCGCGTGAGAGGCGTGTGAGGGAGCGCGTGAGAGAGCGCGTGAGAGAGCGCGAGAGGGAGCGTGGTGTGGGTTGACTACTCTGTTTTCTGCTTGTGCAGGGCGTGTGTTGGCTTCTCTGTTTTTGGTTTGTGCAGGGCGCGTGTGTGCTAACTTCTCTGATTTTGCTTTGTGCAGGGCGTGTGTGTGTTGACTTCTCTGATTTTGCTTTGTGCAGGGCGTATGTGTGTTGACTTCCCTGGTTTTGCTTTGTGCAGGGCGTGTATATGCCTCACTCCCAGAAGAATGGGAGTGAGGCATATACGGCAAACGCATGGGTGATAGCACACAAGTGGTGACGACGAGGTTGCTCGAAATCGTGACATTTCGACCCCCAGCCGGCAGATCCGCTCCGCATCACTCTCGCCCGCTGCGCGCCGCGATAACTACGCCGCAGCTGCTGCTGCGCGCCGCGGTTACTACGCCGCAGCTGCTGCGCGCCGCGGTTACTACGCCGCAGCTGCAGCGCGTGATTCCGCCGTAGCCGCGGCGCGATTCCATTGCAGCCGCGGCTCGCGGCCAGCAGCTGATGCAGCTGGCGATTCTGCCGCCTAATCAAGTGGTCAGACGAGGTTAGAGCGCCATTCCGAGTTTAGTTTTTTACCAGCAACACCTAACTACACGCGTCTACCAGGTACGCACACGCGCCGCATAAGCTCCTAAGCTCCGTGATGTGTGCAGCAGCTAAATATTTCGCCAGGCTTCATGGATAAGTGGGTGGAAGGTGGGTGGGAATACGAGTGACGAGTTGGGAGGGGAGGGAAATGCGTGAGGCAGCGGGTGTTGGGAAGGAGGGCGCGGAACACAAGGGGTGTTAGGAACTCCGAATAGACTTAGTTACCAGTGACAGGGGATAATAAGTCTCTACGCGCGGCTCGAAGGAGAGGTGGGTCACACGCCCTCCTGTTGACGACCACGACAGCGGCTTGACCATCGGACCTCGGATGAACGGAAACAAAATTGTGGACTTGCAGTTCCGTAAGCTTCGAGTACCACGAATTTGAAAGTCTAATAAGGAGGCGGTTGATTGTAGGAGTCGTCAAAAAACAAAATAGTATGCAAATTGGGAAGAGGCGCCACGGCTGGGCAAGCAAGGTATTGAAGGCCCACTGTCATAGGATACTTATGCGCGCGAGCTGATATGAACTTTGGATTTCTCGAGTCTCGAGGCAGGTAACGAACCGAAACCAAGGACCAGGCTGCTGGTCTCTGGTGGGAGGTTCGGGCTGTTCCGAGCCTAAACACAGGTCTTGTTCCTTTTTTTCGACGCTCGAGACTGGTACGGACGAGTCCTGTTGGGGATAGCGGGAATGACAGGCGAAACGCAATTCGCCAAATGCAGAACATCCGCAACAAGGCTCGACGATGAACGTCGTAAGGGTTGCGTAGGCGTTACTATTATAGTATTTAGAAAAAAAGAAACAGAAAATGCATTATATCATTAAAAAAATCACAAACTATGCACGTCCGATTAAAAAAATCGCTTAGCATTTTTCTCTCTTGTGATTTAGTGATAGTTAATGGGGAAAGATTTAACGATTGATATTTTTTGTTATTATAATACGAATTGTGTTTTTTCACCTACAACTTATTAGCAATATCCCATTACTCTTAGTGGGTTTGTTTATATGCGGCTCATCTTGATGTGTCTGACAGATGGATAGCGTGGTCATGCGTGTGTTGTCACGTGATCCTACATCCAAATCTTGTGTGTGTGCTTTCTTTGTTTTTAATTTTCATGTGCCCAGGTTAATTTCAATTTCGCCCGTGAATGTAGCTTGCAATTCGCCCAATCATCATACCACTCTACGCTTATTTTATAAACCGATTTTTTGCCTCGTTTTGTCATGGCAGAAAATTTTCTTGCCAGCGCCACACATTCGCAACCACCCATTTTCTTGCCAGCACCACATGCCCTCCTTTCTTCCGCTGTCAACTCGAATTCTCTGCTGACGGTTTCTTGAATTTAGTTTTCTACCCCCCTCTACCCCGCTCCCTCTACCAGTCGCTTTGCTGCTGTGCGCTTCCAATTCCCTTCCAATTCGAACTGCCTACTCGAATTCCTCCTGTACCTGTTCTCTCTCCCCTTTTTTCTACCAACCCACCGTCGCCCATCCCGCAACTACGCGTTTTACCACCACCTGTCGCCTCTCCCCCTACCCCCCCGCCCGCCCCGCCTCGCCATTCCCTCCCATCCCCCGCCCCGCCGCTCCTCTCACCCCGTCGTCCTCTCACTCCCACCCCGTTGTCGCCTCTTCCTCCTCGCTCCCCGCCATCGCCCACTACCTCCCACCCTGCCGTCGCCACTCGCTCTTATCCCGCCGCCGCCTCTTCTCCAATCCCGCCGCCGCCTCTTCTCCAATCCCGCCGCCGCCACCTCTCCTCCTATCCCGCAGTCGCCTCTCCTCGTCCCGCCGTCGCCTCTCCCTCCTCCCCGCCGTCGCCTCTCCCTCCTCCCCGCCGTCGCCTCTCCCTCCTCCCCCCGTCACCTCTCCGCCCTCCCCGCCGTCACCTCTCCCTCCTCCCCCCGCCCTCGCCTCTCCTCCTCCCCGCCGTCACCTCTCCTCCTCCCCGCCGTCGCCTCTCCCTCCTCCCCGCCGTCGCCTCTCCCTCCTCCCCGCCGTCGCCTCTCCCTCCTCCCCGCCATCGCCTCTCCCTCCTTCTGCCATCGCCTCTAGCGACAGGTGCACGAGCGCAAGCGTGAGTTGGTGCGCGAGGGCGGGTCGGTGCGCGAGCTCGGGTGGGTGCGCGAGCGCGGGTTGGTGCGCCAGCGCGGGTAGTTTTTCTGAGGCATTGTGATTATCAGGTGCGTTCTCGGTCCTTTAATCCTCCCGCCCCCTTCTGAAATTTCCCCCCCTTTTTTTTTTCTTTCTGCTCGCCTCGTAGGGACTGCGCAAGAGAGTGCACGAGAGTGAGCACGTGAGAGAGCGTGTGAGAGCCCGTGAGAGAGCGCGTGAGAGAGCGCGTGAGAGGGCGCGTGTTAAGAGCGCGTGGGAGAGCGCGTGAGAGAGCGTGTGAGTGATTGCATCAAAGAAGCGCGTCAAAGTGCGTGAGAGTGTGCGAGAGAGAGCGCGTGAGAGAGAATGCACAAGAGAGTGCGCGAGAGGGAGCGCGGGGGAATGCGTGAGAGCGTGTGAGGGAGCGCGTGAGAGTGCGCGTGAGAGAGCGCGTGAGAGAGCGCGTGAGAGAGCGCGTGAGAGCACGTGAGCGAGCGCGTGAGAGTGCGCGTGAGAGTGCGCGTGAGAGTGCGCGTGAGAGTGCGCGTGAGAGTGCGCGTGAGAGAGCACGAGCGCATGAGAGAGCGCGTGAGAGAGCGCGTGAGAGAGCGCGTGAGAGAGTGCGTGAGAGAGTGCGTCAGAGAGCGCGTGAGAGAGCGCGTGGAGATTGCATCAAAGAAGCGCGTGAGAGTGTACGAAAGAGAGCGCGTGAGAGAGAATGCACAGAGAGTGCGCGAGAGGGAGCGCGGGGGAATGCGTGAGAGCCCGTGAGAGATTGCATGAGAGAGCGTATGAAGAGCGCGTGAGAGAGCGCGTGGAGCGAGCGCGTGAGAGAGCGCGTGAGAGAGCGCGTGAGAGAGCGCGTGAGAGAGCGCGTGAGAGAGCGCGTGAGAGTGCGCGTGAGAGTGCGTGTCAGAGTGTGTGTGAGAGTGCGCGTGAGAGTGCGCGTGAGAGAGCGCGTGAGAGAGCGCGTGAGAGAGCGCGTGAGAGCGCGTGAGCGAGCGCGTGAGAGTGTGCGTGAGTGCGCGTCAGAGTGCGTGTGAGAGTGCGCGTGAGAGAGCACGAGCGCGCGAGAGAGCGCATGAGAGAGCGCGTGAGAGAGTGCGTGAGAGAGTGCGTCAGAGAGCGCGTGAGAGAGTGCGTGAGAGAGCGCGTGAGCGCGTGAGAGCGCGTGAGCGAGCGTGTGAGAGTGCGCGTGAGAGTGCGCGTGAGAGTGCGCGTCAGAGTGCGTGTGAGAGTGCGCGTGAGAGAGCACGAGCGCGCGAGAGAGCGCATGAGAGAGCGCATGAGAGAGTGCGTGAGAGAGTGCGTCAGAGAGCGCGTGAGAGAGCGCGTGAGAGAGCGCGTGAGAGAGCGCGTGAGAGAGCGCGTGAGAGAGCGCGTGAGAGTGCGCGTGAGAGTGCGCGTGAGAGTGCGCGTGAGAGAGCACGAGCGCGTGAGAGAGCGCGTGAGAGAGCGCGTGAGAGAGCGCGTGAGAGAGCGCGTGAGAGAGCGCGTGAGAGCGCGTGAGGAGCGCGTGAGAGAGCGTGTGAGAGAGTGCATGAGAGAGTGTGTCAGAGAGCGCATGAGGGAGCGCGTGAGAGATTGCATCAAAGAAGCGCGTGAGAGTGTGCGAGAGAGAGCGCGTGAGAGAGAATGCACAGAGTGCGCGAGAGGGAGCGCGGGGGAATGCGTGAGAGCCCGTGAGAGATTGCATGAGAGAGCGCGTGAGAGAGCGCGTGAGAGTGCGCGTGTTAGAGCGCGTGAGGTAGCGCGTGAGAGACGCGTGAGGAGCACGTGAGCGAGCGCGTGAGAGTGCGCGTGAGAGTGCGCGTGAGAGTGCGTGTGAGAGAGCACGAGCGCGTGAGAGAGCGGGTGGGAGAGCACGTGAGAGAGCGCGTGAGAGTGTGCGTCAGAGAGCGCGTGAGAGTGCGCATGCGAGAGTGGTGAGGGAGCGGGTGAGAGAGCACGTGAGAGAGCGCGTGAGAGCACATGAGAGAGCGCGTGAGAGAGCGCGTGAGAGTGCGCGTGAGAGAGCGCGTCAGAGAGCACGTGGGAGAGCGCGTGAGAGAGCGCGTGAGAGTGCGCGTGAGAGTGCGCGTGAGAGTTGCGTGAGAGAGCGCGCGCGCGTGAGAGAGCGCGTGAGAGAGCGCGTGAGAGAGCGCGTGAGAGTGCGCATGCGAGTGCGCATGCGAGAGCGTGTAAAAGAGCGGGTGAGAGAGCACGTGAGAGAGAGCGTGAGAGCACATGAGAGAGCCCGTGAGAGAGCGCGTGAGAGTGTGCGTGAGAGAGTGCGTGCGTGAGAGAGCGCGTGAGAAAGCACGTGTGAGAGCACGTGAGAGTGCGTGAGAGTGTGCGAGAGAGTGTGCGTCAGAGAGCGCATGAGAGAGAATGCACAAGAGAGTGCACGAGAGGGAGCGCGGGGGAATGCGTGAGAGCCCGTGAGAGATTGCATGAGAGATTGCATGAGAGAGCGTGTGAGAGAGCGTGTGAGAGAGCGCGTGAGAGTGCACGTGAGAGAGCGTGTGAGGGAGCGCATGAGAGAGAGCGTGAGAGCACGTGAGAGAGCGTGAGAGAGTGCGTGAGAGAGCGTGTGAGAGCACATGAGAGCACATGAGAGAGCGCGTGAGAGAGCGCGTGAGAGTGCGCGTGAGAGAGCGCGTGAGAGAGCGCGTGAGAGAGCACGTGGGAGAGCGCGTGAGAGAGCGCGTGAGAGTGCGCGTGAGAGTGCGCGTGAGAGTGCGCGTGAGAGTGCGCGTGAGAGAGCGCGAGCGTGTGAGAGAGCGCGTGAGAGAGCGCGTCAGAGAGCGCGTGAGGGAGCGCATGCGAGTGCGTGTAAGAGCGGGTGAGAGAGCACGTGAGAGAGAGCGTGAGGAAGCGCGTGAGAGTGTGCGTGAGAGATCGCGTGCGTGAGAGAGCGCGTGAGGGAGCACATGTGAGAGCACGTGAGAGAACGCGTGAGAGAGCGTCTGAGAGAGCGCGTGAGAGAGCGCGTGAGAGAGCGCGTGAGAGAGCGCGTGAGCGTGCGCGTGAGCGTGCGCGTGAGAGTTGCGTGAGAGAGCGCGCGCGCGTGAGAGAGCGCGTGAGAGAGCGCGTGAGAGAGCGCGTGAGAGTGCGCATGCGAGTGCGCATGCGAGAGCGTGTAAAAGAGCGGGTGAGAGAGCACGTGAGAGAGAGCGTGAGAGCACATGAGAGAGCCCGTGAGAGAACGCGTGAGAGTGTGCGTGAGAGAGTGCGTGCGTGAGAGAGCGCGTGAGAAAGCACGTGTGAGAGCACGTGAGAGTGCGTGAGAGTGTGCGAGAGAGTGTGCGTCAGAGAGCGCATGAGAGAGAATGCACAAGAGAGTGCACGAGAGGGAGCGCGGGGGAATGCGTGAGAGCCCGTGAGAGATTGCATGAGAGATTGCATGAGAGAGCGTGTGAGAGAGCGTGTGAGAGAGCGCATGAGAGTGCACGTGAGAGGAGGGAGCGCATGAGAGAGAGCGTGAGAGCACGTGAGAGAGCGCGTGAGAGAGCGCGTGAGAGAGCGTGTGAGAGCACATGAGAGTACATGAGAGAGCGCGTGAGAGAGCGCGTGAGAGTGCGCGTGAGAGAGCGCGTGAGAGAGCGCGTGAGAGAGCACGTGGGAGAGCGCGTGAGAGAGCGCGTGAGAGTGCGCGTGAGAGTGCGCGTGAGAGTGCGCGTGAGAGTGCGCGTGAGAGAGCGCGAGCGAGAGAGCGCGAGCGTGTGAGAGAGCGCGTCACAGAGCGCGTGAGGGAGCGCATGCGAGTGCATGTAAGAGCGGGTGAGAGAGCACGTGAGAGAGCACGTGAGAGAGAGCGTGAGGGAGCGCGTGAGAGTGTGCGTGAGAGATCGCGTGCGTGAGAGAGCGCGTGAGGGAGCACGTGTGAGAGCACGTGAGAGAACGCGTGAGAGAGCGTCTGAGAGAGCGCGTGAGAGAGCGCGTGAGAGAGCGCGTGAGAGAGCGTGTGAGAGATTGCATCAAAGAAGCGCGTGAGAGTGCATGAGAGTGTGTGAGAGAGAGCGCATGAGAGAGAATGCACATTAGAGTGCGCGAGAGGGAGCGCGAGGGAATGCGTGTGAGTGAGAGATTGTGTGAGAGAGCGTGTGAGAGAGTGCGTGAGTGCGCGTGAGAGAGCGCGTGAGAGGGCGCATGAGAGTGCGAGCGAGAGAGCCTGTGAAAGAGCGTGCGAGAGAGCACGTGAGAGAGAGAATGCGCGTGAGAGTGCGCGAGAGGTTGCGCGAGAGAGAGCGTGTGAGGGAGCGCGTGAGAGTGCGCTTGAGAGAGCGCGTGAGAGAGCGTGTTCGAGAGTGCGTCAGAGAGTGCAGTAGAGAACGCGTGAGAGAGCACGTGAGAGAGAGCGTGAGAGCACGTGAGAGAGCCTGTGAGGGAGCGCGTGAGAGTGTGTTTGAGAGATCGCGTGCATGAGAGAGCGCGTGAGAGAGCACGTGTGAGAGCGCGTGAGGGAGCGCGTGAGAGAGCGCGTGAGTGAGCGAGTGAGAGCGCGTGAGTGTGCGCATGAGAGAGCACGTCAGAGAGTGTCAGAGAGCGCGTGAGAGTCACGAGAGAGCGCGTGAGAGGCGTGTGAGGGAGCGCATGAGAGAGCGCGTGAGAGAGCGTGAGAGGGAGCGTGTGTGGGTTGACTACTCTGTTTTTGCTTGTGCAGGGCGTGTGTTGGCTTCTCTGTTTTTGGTTTGTGCAGGGCGCGTGTGTGCTAACTTCTCTGTTTTTGCTTTGTGCAGGGCATGTGTGTGTTGACTTCTCTGATTTTGCTTTGTGCAGGGCGTGTGTGTGTTGACTTCTCTGATTTTGCTTTGTGCAGGGCGTATGTGTGTTGACTTCCCTGGTTTTGCTTTGTGCAGGGCGTGTATGTGTTGACTTCCCGGATTTTGCTTTTTGCAGGGCGTGTGTTTGTTGACTTCCCTAACTTGGCTTTGTGCAGGGCGTATGGGTGTTGACTTCCCTGATTTCGCTTTGTGCAGGGCGCATCTGCTGAGAAGGGAGATGAGGGAGGGAGTGGGAGGGGGATGAGGGAAGGAGGGAGGGAGGGTTGTAGGGAGGGGAAGGTGGGATAGGCCAGCAATGATATCTGCATTTCTGAATTTTATTCATGACGGTTGCGTTTCTATTACGGTCTTTGTATCTATCTGTGCTTGTTTATGCGTGTGTGAATGTGCGCATGTGAGCCAATGTGAGATATGTGTGTTTGTCTGTTTACACCTGTCTGTCTCGAGGCATGTTGTGTGATGTTAAAGTGTGTCGGGTCTGCATTTGAGGTGGGGATCGTTGTTGGGGCAGCGTTGCTCGCCTTAGCATACCGGAACCACCTTTGCTGTGGCACTGATGCATTTTAGCATTCACTCACGGTTGTTTGTGTTGTTTATGCACGCGTTATACAACTGAGGTGTGATGTTAGAATGTGTCGGGTCTGCATTTGAGGTGGGGATCGTTGTTGGGGCAGCGCTGCTCGCCTTAGCATACTGGAACCATCTCTGTTGTAACATTGATGCATTTTAGCATTCACTCTCAGTTATGTGTTGTTTTTTCACGTGTTCAATGGATGCATTGCACATGATTTGCGTTCACATCCAGTGGGTGTTTCTCGTCAATTGTGTTTCGTGACGACCAATTGTTCCATTCGCCGTATTTATCGACGATTATGGAATGAAAGGTTACATTTGGTTTCATTTTTGGGGGACTTTTGTGTCAGAGCTTTCGTCATGTCCACAACTTTGAAGCATTCGTTTTGAAAACGTTAAACGAGGGTTTTAAACGTTGAGAAAAGAACAAAAACTGCACTGTTCATTTGAGTCGACCTAAAAGTGCTACCAAATGTAAAGGATTGCTATGCAACCCAAAAATCCTCGCAAGCTCCCCTACAGGTTCGCCAACACCCCGCCCCAAACCAAAGGCGGTGATTCCCCGCGACCAGGATCAGGGGAGCGAGCGGATTGTGCTGGTGCTGGGTGCGGCGGAAGGCTTGATGGGGGAAACACACCCCAACCATTCCCCTGCCGAATCTTCCCGAAATTCTCATGCGCCAGCGCTACTCCCTTGCCTTTGCTACTCTTCTCATCACCTTGTGAAGATAACTCTATCAACGGGAGCTAGACTACGGGCTAGGCACGGGGTAGGAGTGATCTCTGCGTTCGTTCGTTCCTTAGTCGTTTCCAAGTGCTCACACTACTTGCTAGTTCACAGGGAGAATTGGCAAGAGTTTCACTAAGAAAGGTTGACAACAATGGTACAATGAAGTTGGGAAGGTTAGACTACATCAGAGCTAGCATGCAAGCAAGTCTACTGCCAGCGCAGCACGGTCGACCGCGTGCCAGCACGACTTGGTCGACCGCGCTCCAACAGTGCAGAGTGCCGGCTTGCCAAT
Source organism: Closterium sp. Yama58-4 (assembly GCA_947470075.1). Lineage (NCBI taxonomy): Eukaryota > Viridiplantae > Streptophyta > Zygnematophyceae > Desmidiales > Closteriaceae > Closterium > Closterium sp. Yama58-4. Next base: position 730,740 of record CANIUD010000817.1, on the reverse strand, counting down.
GCTGCAAGTCGACGGCGTGCCAACGTCGCAGGTTGACGGCGTGCCAACGTTGCTCCCGCAGGACAGCAGTGCACCCGCTTCGCAGGTGCTCGCAGATGATTGGCGTGCAGTGCCTCGTCACCTGCACAGCGCACACACCAAGTCAACCTGGCGCTGACAACTGCATCTGATCAGCCACGTCGACCTCGGGATACCACCACCAAGGTCGGTCTCGCCAAAACCACCTGGGCGACCGTCGCACTCTTCCGCAGAACCTCGTCACCCAGGTAACCTGGTCGACCGGGCAACCATGTCGACCAGCTGCTCCTGTATGTGCCCGTCGACCTCCCAAGTCGACGGCCACCTCCAGTCGACCTCACCAGGTCGACCACTACCCCTGGTCGACCAGCTCCAGGTCGACGTCACTCCTGGTCGACCAGCTCCTCGTCGACCAGCACAGTTGTCAGCCGACCACCCAAGTCGGCTACCCGAAGTCGGCGTCACCAAGTTGACGCCCTGCTACTCGACGCCCAGCTGCTCGGCGTCCTGAATCCCTCTGTCGAGGTCGACGTCGGCCCCTCCTTCGTCGACCTTATATTCAGTCGACCACCAGGTCGACATCACGCCTGGTCGACCAACCACCATGTCGACACGCAGGCCTGGTCGACCAACCACCAGGTCGACCAGCAGTCCTGTCAGCCGACCACCCAAGTCGGCTGCCCCAAGTTGGCGTCACCAAGTCGACGCCCTCCGCAGGTCGACTTCCCAGGTCGACCTCCCTGAAGTCGGCGCCATCCTGAAGTCGGCGCCCATGCAGTGGCACCCGTGCAGGTCGACCTCCTCGTCAACCAGCTCGCCCACTGCTGCAGGTCGGCTGCACCCCTACACCCGACCACGAAGTCGGCTCCGCCCAAGCGAGGACGGGGCCAACACACAACTCCCGTTGACACTCCCCTGCCGTGTTCACGCTTGGGCCCCCAGCCCACACGGCAGTACTTCTCGGAGAAAAGCTCATCGACGTGCACCCAACACATAGTGCTCGGTGGTCGGGATGTATCTCAACGCAAACTTCCCGCGCTTCACCATATGCTGCAGCCAGGCCTGTCGCCGCTCCATGTGCTTGAGGTTGCCCGTCAACCCCATGCCCTCGGCGACTGTGATGGCCGACTTGTTGTCCACCCGGAGGACAGTCGGCTTCCCGGCATCCAGCTGCCGGAATTCTGCAAGAAGGAAGCGAAGACGGCGTCCCTCCTTGCCGGCTTCGACGGCCGCCACGTACTCCGACTCGGTCGACGACAGCGTCGCACACTTGATGCGCTGGCTCGACCAGGAGACCGCGGCCCCTCCATAGACGAACACGTAGCCGCCCGTGCTCGTCCGGTTCTGCTTGTCGCCGGCGTCGTCGGCGTCCACGTAGCCGACCAGCTCCAGCGACTCAGGTCCACCGCCGAACTCCAGGGCGGTATCGCGCGTGTTGGCAAGGTAGGCGAGGCAGCGGTCGACCTCACGCCAGTGCTGGTCGCTCCTCACCGTGAGGCCGCTCCCCAGCTTGCTGCAGGCGAAGGCAATGTCCGGCCTCGTCGTCGTCGCCGCGAACTACAGCGAGCCGACCTTCTGCCGGTACTCCTCCTCCTGGCGCTCCTGAGCCTCCTCGTCGTCGAAGGTAAGCTCGGCGTAGGCGTCGACCGAAACCGGCGTCTTCGGGGTGCGCCCGGTCTGCTCCTGGTCGAGGAAGCGCCTACGCAGCTTGTCGGCGTAGCCCTGCTGATGCAGCCACAGCTTCCCCGCCGACCTGTCGCGCACGATCTCCAGCCCAAGGTACTTCTGCACCGGCGAGATCTCCCGCAGCTCGAAGGCGACCTCCAGCAGCTCCTTCAGCTCCTTCAGCATCTCGGTACTGCTGCTGGCGGCGAGCAGGTCGTCGATGTAGACCAGCACCCAGCAGGTCACCTTGTCGTCACCGACCTTGAAGTACAGAGCCTCGTCGACTTGGCTCTTCTTCCACCCGGCGCCGACCAACACGTCGTTGAGAGCCTTGTACCACAGCAGCGGCGACTGCTTCAGCCTGTAGAGGCTCTTCAGCAGCTTGCACACCCGGCCGGTCCCATCGTTGAAGTAGTCCGGCTGGTACATGTACAACACCCGGTCGAGCTTGCTTTGCAGGAAGGCGTTCTTCATGTCGAGCTGCATCAGGTGCAGGTCGAGGACAGCGACGATGCTGAGGAAGATCCTCAGCGTGACGTAGCTGCTCACCAGCGCGTACGTCTCGTCGTAGTCGGCGCCATACACCTGCGTGAAGCCCTTCACGACCAACCTCGCCTTCTCGCGCTCGACGGTGTCGTCGATGCGGTACTTCGTCGTCAGCACCCACCGGTTCTTCATGATGTTCACTCCCGGCGGGCGTTCGACCAGCTCCCACGTCCCCATGCCGATGAGGCTGCGGATCTCCTCCTCCATGGCGGCCTTCACCGCCGGGCCCTTCCAGCTCGCCAGCGCCTCCTTCACCGTCATCGTTGAGATGTCCCAGCGGTGCTCGGGGTCGGCGTGCATGTCGGGGTCGAGGTCCGGCAGGTCTTCGTCCTCCTCGGCGTTGTTGTACAACAGGTCGTCGTCCGACCACGTCATACACCGTGGTGAAGGCAGCCGGGACGAAGAAGTCGGGAGGCCTTCGATGTCGGCCTGTACGCCGTGGTCCAGCCTGGACCTCCACCACGTCACTGTCGGTGGACTTTTCGGCGCCCGATTGCTCTCCTCCATCGGCACCGGCCTCGCTGCCCTCGTCATCCTGCTGCAGCTCGGTCGGCGTCCTAGCTGACGTCTCCCCTATGGTCTGCTTGGTTGCCAATTGCTCCGTGGTCGGCTTCACTGCTGCTCGTCACGTCGGCCACCGGCGATGCTCTTGGCCGGCGCCGAAGGCGACGTCCCTCGACTCCCCTCATCACCGGAGGCCGACACCGGAGTAAGCCCGCGCAGGTCGGCCACGAGGGGAGGGGCAGGGGTAGGAGGATGGACAACCTCGGCGTCCTCAGCAGCAAGCTCACCGACCTCGGCGAGCAGAGGCAGCATCGCCGTTGAGGTGTCGATCGACGAGGTGGTCAGCGTCCGTCCTGCCACCAGCCCGTGCTCCGACTTCCACACCTCCAGCGACATGTCCTCGTAGAACACCACGTCCGACGAGGTGACCACCCGGTTGTCGGCGATGTCGAGGAGCTCCCAGCCTTTGCTCTCCTCCGACACGCCGAGATGAAGGCCCCACCGGGCCTTTGGCCTCAACTTCCCACCACGCTGCTGCTCGGGGACGAGGAACTGCGCCATGCAGCCCCACACGCGTGCCAGCGACAAGTCGGGCTTCTTCCCGGTGAGCAGCTGGTACGGCGTCGTCCCCGGCGGCAGCGCCGACCTCTCAAGGCAGTTGCGGACCCAGACGGCCTGCCGCAGAGCAAGGTGCCACCAGTGGTGCTGCACGCCCATGTGCAGCTGCATTGTCTTCACCACTGACTCCACCACCGTCCGCATCTCCCGCTCCGCCATGCCGTTCTGCTGCGGGGTGTAGGGGCAGGTCAGGTCGTGGAGGATCCCCTTGCCGTCCACGAGGGCGGTGAAGTCCTTTCCGAGGAACTCCCCTCCCCGGTCAGAACGTAGCATCAGCACCGACTTCTTGGTCTGTCGCTCCGCCATCACCAGCCACTGCTCGAACTCCCGCAGCACGTCGGACTACTTGGCGACGGACCTCACCCATACGTAGCGGGTCTTGCGGTCCTTCAGCAGCAGGAAGTACAGGCTGCCGTCCTTGGCAGCCACGCGGAATGGCCCGCACAGGTCGATGTGCACAACGGCCAGCACGTCGTCGGCGTCGGAGCCCTTGTCGGGGAAGGTGTGCCGTGCCAGCTTCCCGCCGACGCACGAAACACACGGCGAGTTGGAGCCAGACGTCGACTGACTTGAGGTCCAGCCCAATGGCGACCTCGTGCTTCGCCGAGCTCCGGATGGTGTCCATGCCGACGTGCGCGAGCCTCGCGTGCAGTCCGGTCGGCGTCGACTTTGTTGCCGTGACGATCGCCTGCAGGGCCACTGCCTCTGTCGTGGCCGGCGTCGACCTCGTTGAGCAAGGACGCAGGTCGGTGCAGAGGACTCGCCCGGTGTAGGACGCCCGACCGAGGACGTCTCCCGCCGCCGAGACGAGCAACATCCCGTCGCCGTCCTTCTGCAGTTTCACGCCGTTCTCCTTCAGCTGGCCGGCAGAAAGCAGGTTCGCCCGCACACCCGGGACGTACAGCACGTCGGGGATGAGTACCTGCTTCCCGGCCTCCCCTTGCAGGGCGACAGTGTCGCGGCCCTGAACGTCCTGCAGCGCCCCATTGAAGCCGCGCACGTGCTTGATGTTGTCGCTCGGCTGCAGGTCGACGAAGACCTCCTTCGTCCCCATCAGGTGGTGGGAGCAGCCGCTGTCGAGTAGGACCACCGCCGGGTTCGCCTGCACCGCTGCTGCCATCGCCTGGAAATCCTCACCAGCCTCCGGCGCCAGCGAGACGGTCGGCTCCACGACGCCGACCAGAGAGCACGACGCCGACTTGTCGTCCCGCCCCTTGCCGCCAGCAGAGGAGTCGGCGTCCTTCGCCGAGGTCGACGTGGTCGACTGCTTCTCCTTGCGCGGCTTGTTTCCTCTTCGACGAGGACGACGGTTGCCAGACCTTCCGCGGCCTCCCTTGGCGTCGTCGTCGTTGGAGTCGCAGCGGTCGGGGCACTCGAAAGAGAGGTGGTCGGGGTCGCCGCACAGCCAGCACTCCCGACGTCGACTTCCTCCTCCTCGACCGCTGTCCTTGGTCGACTTCTTCTTGTCGACTTCCTTGGCCGGCTTCCAGCCACTACTACCACCGCCACCAGACTGCCCGCGCTGCCCCGGTCGACCACTATGCATCGTCGGGGCGACGTAGTTCACCTGCACCAGGAGCTCCTGGGACCAATTTCTCGGCCTCCTGCATCGCCTCGTCCTGCAGGATGTACGAGGTCAACGTGTCCTCGTTGAATGTTGCCCGCGTGCTCGGCGCCATCGACAACCGCTTCAGCAGGTTGTAGCTGCTCGAGAGTCCCTGCATGACGTGGGTGACGTACGACGCCGTCGAGTACTGCGCGCCGGCCATCCTGATGGTGGCGAGAATTCGCCGAGCTCGGTTGCAGTAGTCCGTCGCCGTCTCCTGGTCGCCCATACGCAGGTGCGTCAGCTGCCCTTCAAGCTGGGCGATGAACAAGTCGTCAGTGACTTGGTAAGTCGACTCGATGAAGTGCCACGCCCGGTGGCCGGTGTCGAGATGTTCCCTGCACGACTTCAGGGCGATTTGCACGCCCGGCGAGCAGCACCGCGATATGACCGTGAAGGTCAACAACTGCGCAGCACGGAACTCCGCACGCAAGTCAGGATCCTCCGGCGTCGCCACGGTACCGCGAGCAAAGTTGATCAGCCCAGCCATCTCCAGCTGGGGCTCGATGGCTTCCTTCCAGGTGAGAATGTCGGGTCGACCGACCAGCAGAGGGGTGACCGAGATCCTATCCGGCGTAAACTTGAAGTAGCCGTAGCTCGGTGCAATCCCACCTGCTGTCACCTGGGTCGCCGACATCGGCGAAGATCCACTTCGTCGACCTCCGACATCACCCTGCGAGGAGCCTGCAGCCGCCGACGACCGTGCCTGAACGCCACCGACTTCATCGGCGTGAATCACTCCTCGCAGCCTCGACATGCCGGTCACCTTGTCTCCTTGTCGTTACCGACCTTGAAGTACAGAGCCTCGTCGACTTGGCTCTTCTTCCACCCGGCGCCGACCAACACGTCGTTGAGAGCCTTGTACCACAGCAGCGGCGACTGCTTCAGCCCGTAGAGGCTCTTCAGCAGCTTGCACATGCGGCCAATCCCGTCGTTGAAGTAGTCCGGCTGGTACTTGTACAACACGCGGTCGAGCTTGCAGGAAGGCGTTCTTCATGTCGAGCTGCATCAGGTGCAAGTCGAGGACGGCGACGATGCTGAGGAAGATCCTCAGCGTGACGTAGCTGCTCACCGGCGCGTACGTCTTGTCGTAGTCGGCGCCATACACCTGCGTGAAGCCCTTCACGACCAGCCTCGCCTTTTCGCGCTCGACGGTGTCGTCGATGCGGTACTTCGTCGTCAGCACCCACCGGTTCTTCATGATGTTCACTCCCGGCGGGCGTTCGACCAGCTCCCACGTCCCCATGCCGATGAGGCTGCGGATCTCCTCCTCCATGGCGGCCTTCACCGCCGGGCCCTTCCAGCTCGCCAGCGCCTCCTTCACCGTCATCGTTGAGATGTCCCAGCGGTGCTCGGGGTCGGCGCGCATGTCGGGGTCGAGGTCCGGCAGGTCTTATGTCGAACACCCCATCCACCCGTCTATTGCTTGCATCTCGTTCTCCCTTCCTCCCACCTGCTCTCATTTCTCCACCCCTGAGCAGATCGCACATGGTCACCATGAAAATGTAATGTCCCGAAACCGTTCCAAAAGACTCTTTGCGAACAGTTTGGGGACAGGTGAAAAAGTGTCCCGAAAGACACTTTCGGGACCAACTCAAATGTGTCCCCAAAGTGTCTGGTCCAATCTTCCCGAGAGACTCTTTCGGGACGCTTTGGAGATACATCCAACCTGGGTCACATTTGGGTTTGTCTACAGTGAAATTGGATCTCGTACTTAGCAAACAGTACATAGCAAAAGACACGTCGCTTAGAATAAAATAGCACAATCTGGCACAAATGGCCATCTTCAAGATATGTTCCTGCCCAATGACAAAAGCTGCAAAGAAAGTGACCATCACATTTGATTACGAAATTAATTGTTCGTAAAACCTACGAAATTGCTTACCATTCTTCAATCTCTGTTGACACATCAAGCTATCAAATAAAAGAACTTCAACAAGAAGCACGATTATAGGCATGTAGACAATGACAATGCTCAAGTTCATGAAAATGCATGAAAGCTTAGTCACAATTACATCAAGTACAGTATTTCGAAAACTAGGGCACGACATACCACACATCATTTCCGATGTCCATTATATGGGTTTGCCGGCTGATGTCTTTCACTGCCACGAAAAATGACATAGCAGCGCGATCTCGCCTCAGCAGCGCCAGACGCCTTAGGCAGCGCGAAATCGCCCCCTAGCAGCGCCAGACGCCACCAGGCAGCGCGATCTCGCCTCAGCAGCGCCAGACGCCTTAGGCAGCGCGAAATCGCCCCTTAGCAGCGCCTCGACGCCACCAGGCAGCGCGATCTCGCCTCAGCAGCGCCAGACGCCTTAGGCAGCGCGAAATCGCCCCTTAGCAGCGCCTCGACGCCACCAGGCAGCGCGATCTCGCCTCAGCAGCGCCAGACGCCTTAGGCAGCGCGAAATCGCCCCCTAGTAGCGCCAGACGCCACCAGGCAGCGCGATCTCGCCTCAGCAGCGCCAGATGCCTTAGGCAGTGCGAAATCGCCCCCTAGCAGCGCCAGACGCCACCAGGCAGCGCGATCTCGCCTCAGCAGCGCCAGACGCCTTAGGCAGCGCGAAATCGCCCCTTAGCAGCGCCTCGACGCCACCAGGCAGCGCGATCTCGCCTCAGCAGCGCCAGACGCCTTAGGCAGCGCGAAATCGCCCCTTAGCAGCGCCTCGACGCCACCAGGCAGCGCGATCTCGCCTCAGCAGGGCGGAATCGCCGCAGAAACCACTAGGTACCACCTGAAACGCTATCATGGAAGACGACCCAGGCCCCGGGGACCCCGGGGTCTGGGCGGGAGACGGCGCAAACAACGGCACGACGGAGGCCATCGGGGGCAAAGGGGGGACAAGCACGGCGGCAGTCACGGGGTCGCTCTGCCTAGGGGCTGGCCACAAAAGACGGGGGGGGCCTGAGGGTGCGCTCCAGAGCCCACGCATCTGTCGCCTCCGCCACGAAGACATTCTGTGCCTCTTCGGCAAACCACCCAAGAGGCGGTGTTTTGAAGCGAACCGCCCGATTTCAGCAATTACAGGTGGACAATCCCCCAAGAACCCCCCCAGCAACCGGGCTGGCCAGAGCGGCGTCTCAGAGCCTTCGGCCGTCAACGAAGAGGGGGGAGAAGCAATGGGCGACAAGAGTCTGGCCGCCGATGTGGCATTGGAGGCTGCGAGGGCAGCTTGGGAAGAGCATCGTAGGCGCTTGCAACAACAGCACAACACTCGCAGGAGTGGCCTACCTGAGAGCGTAACGCGGCACAGTGCCTGCTCGACCGACGTCGACTCTCCCCTAGTCGTGCCACGTCTCGCACGGCGGCAGGAATGGCGGCGTCGGAGGGCGGCAGGAAGAGACAGGCAACGGGAGCCGCCGGTGGGGGGCCGGTGGGACCTGCAGGCGGGCGGACAGCAGGGGAGCCGGGAAAGAGGCCGACAGCCGCCGGAGGGGACGAGGCAGCAGCGGCTGCAGAGCGGAGGGCAGCATGAGCTGCAGGGCGGAGGGCAGCAGCAGCTGCAGAGCGGAGGGCAGCAGCAGCTGCAGAGTGGGGGGCAGCAGCAACTGCAGAGCGGAGGGCAGCAGCAGCTGCAGAGTGGGGGGCAGCAGCAGCTGCAGAGCGGAGGGCAGCAGCAACTGCTGCAGAGCGGAGGGCAGCATGAGCTGCAGGGCGGAGGGCAGCAGCAGCTGCAGAGCGGAGGGCAGCAGCAACTGCAGAGCGGAGGGCAGCAGCAGCTGCAGAGCGGAGGGCAGCAGCAGCTGCAGAGCGGAGGGCAGCAGCAGCTGCAGAGCGGAGGGCAGCAGCAGCTGCAGAGTGGGGGGCAGCAGCAACTGCTGCAGAGCGGAGGGCAGCATGAGCTGCAGGGCGGAGGGCAGCAGCAGCTGCAGAGCGGAGGGCAGCAGGAGCTGCAGAGTGGAGGGCAGCGGCAGCTGCAGAGCGGAGGGCAGCAGCAACTGCTGCAGAGCGGAGGGCAGCATGAGCTGCAGGGCGGAGGGCAGCAGCAGCTGCAGTGCGGAGGGCAGCAGCAGCTGCAGAGCGGAGGGCAGCAGCAGCTGCAGAGCGGAGGGCAGCAGCAACTGCTGCAGAGCGGAGGGCAGCATGAGCTGCAGGGCGGAGGGCAGCAGCAGCTGCAGAGCAGAGGGCAGCAGCAGCTGCAGAGCGGAGGGCAGCAGCAGCTGCAGGGCGGAGGGCAGCAGCAGCTGCGGAGTGGAGGGCAGCGTCAGCTGCAAAGCAGAGCACAGCAGGAGCTGCAGAGGGGAGGGCAGCATGAGCTGCGGAGTGGAGAGCAGCAGGAGCTGCAGAGTGGAGAGCAGCAGGAGCTGCAGAGTGGAGAGCAGCAGGAGCTGCAGAGTGGAGGGCAGCAGGAGCTGCAGAGTGGAGGGCATCAGGAGGAGCAGAGTGGAGGGCAGCAAGAGACATTGTGGGTGAGCGATGTGGAGATGGTGGACGAGGCAGGCACCGACGAGCTGGAATCAAGCCCCATGGAGGGGGAGAATGCCAACCCCGACTCCTCGGACCAAGCGGAAAGGCCCCGAGTGCGGGGGCGGGTCCGGAGGCGACGGGCAACCAAACTGCTACAGCTGCAGAGGGGAGGGCAGCAGCAGCTGCAGAGCGGAGGGCAGCAGCAACTGCTGCAGAGGGGAGGGCAGCAGCAGCTGCAGAGCGGAAGGCAGCAGGAGCTGCAGAGCGGAGGGCAGCGGCAGCTGCAAAGAGGAGATCAGCAGCTGCTGCAGAGTGGAGGGCAGCAGGAGCTGCAGAGCCGAGAGCAGCAAGAGCTGCGGAGTGGAGAGCAGCAGCAGCTGCAGAGTGGAGGGCAGCAGGAGCTGCAGAGTGGAGGGCAGGAGGAGCTGCAGAGCGGAGGGCAGCAAGACCCACTGGGGGAGTTGGATGTGGAGATAGAGGCCGAGGCATACACCGACGAGCTGGAATCAAGCCCCATGGAGGGTGAGAATGCCAACCCCGACTCCTCGGACCAAGCGGAAAGGCCCCGAGTGCGGGGGCGGGGCCGGAGGCGACGGGCAACCAAACTACTACAGCTGCAGAGGGGAGGGCAGCAGCAGCTGCAGAGCGGAGGGCAGCAGGAGCTGCAGGGCGGAGGGCAGCAGCCCAATCAGAGCGGAGGGCAGCAGCAGCTGCAGTGCGGAGGGCAGCAGGAGCTGCAGGGCGGAGGGCAGCAGCCCAATCAGAGCGGAGGGCAGCAGCAACTGCAGAGCGGAGGGCAGCAGCAACTGCAGAGCGGAGGGCAGCAGCAGCTGCAGAGCGGATGGCAGCAGCAGCTGCAGAGCGGATGGCAGCAGCAGCTGCAGAGCGGAGGGCAGCAGCCCAATCAGAGCGGAGGGCAGCAGCAACTGCAGAGCGGATGGCAGCGGCAGCTGCAGAGCGGAGGGCAGCATGAGCTGCAGGGCGGAGGGCAGCAGCCCAATCAGAGCGGAGGGCAGCAGCAGCTGCAGAGGGGAGGGCAGCAGCAGCTGCAGAGTGGAGGGCAGCAGCCCAATCAGAGTGGTGGGCAGCAGCAGCTGCAGAGCGGAGGGCAGCAGGAGCTGCAGAGCGGAGGGCAGCAGCAGCTGCAGAGCGGAGGGCAGCAGCCCAATCAGAGCGGAGGGCAGCAGCAGCTGCAGAGCGGAGGGCAGCAGCCCAATCAGAGCGGAGGGCAGCGGCAGCTGCAGAGCGGAGGGCAGCATGAGCTGCAGGGCGGAGGGCAGCAGCAGCTGCAGAGTGGGGGGCAGCAGCAACTGCTGCAGAGCGGAGGGCAGCATGAGCTGCAGGGCGGAGGGCAGCAGCAGCTGCAGAGTGGGGGGCAGCAGCAACTGCTGCAGAGCGGAGGGCAGCAGGAGCTGCAGAGCGGAGGGCAGCAGCAGCTGCAGAGCGGAGGGCAGCAGCAACTGCTGCAGAGCGGAGGGCAGCATGAGCTGCAGAGCGGAGGGCAGCATGAGCTGCAGGGCGGAGGGCAGCAGCAGCTGCAGAGCGGAGGGCAGCAGCAACTGCAGAGCGGAGGGCAGCAGCAGCTGCAGAGCGGAGGGCAGCAGCAGCTGCAGAGCGGAGGGCAGCAGCAGCTGCAGAGCGGAGGGCAGCAGGAGCTGCAGAGCGGAGGGCAGCAGCAGCTGCAGAGTGGAGGGCAGCAGCCCAATCAGAGCGGAGGGCAGCAGCAGCTGCAGAGCGGAGGGCAGCAGCCCAATCAGAGCGGAGGGCAGCAGCAACTGCAGAGCGGAGGGCAGCAGCAGCTGCAGAGCGGAGGGCAGCATGAGCTGCAGGGCGGAGGGCAGCAGCCCAATCAGAGCGGAGGGCAGCAGCAGCTGCAGAGCGGAGGGCAGCAGCAGCTGCAGAGTGGAGGGCAGCAGCCCAATCAGAGCGGAGGGCAGCAGCAGCTGCAGAGCGGAGGGCAGCAGCAGCTGCAGAGCGGAGGGCAGCAGCAGCTGCAGAGTGGAGGGCAGCAGCCCAATCAGAGCGGAGGGCAGCAGCAGCTGCAGAGCGGAGGGCAGCAGCGGCTGCAGAGTGGGGGGCAGCTGCAGCTGCAGTGCGGAGGGCAGCAGCAGCTGCAGAGCGGAGGGCAGCAACAGCTGCAGAGCGGAGGGCAGCAGCAGCTGCAGAGCGGAGGGCAGCAACAGCTGCAGAGCGGAGGGCAGCAGGAGCTGCCCGATGGGGTGCAGCTTGCGAGGCTGCCAGAGGGGGAGATGGAGATGGAGTCGAGCAGACAGGTCTTGCCGGCGTGTTCGAGTGGAGAGGAGCACCCAGACCCTATGCTGACACCCCCGCCCCGCATCCCGTGCGAAACCTGTTATCGCACTTTCACGGAGAGAGGAAAGGCCACGCGTCATATGTCGGCCTGCAGGGCAGCGGACGCCAAGCGCCGTGCACAGGCGCTTGGGTTGACCCGCGACGTCACAGACGACTCGGACAGCGAACCTCCGCCACCACGGGATATCAGTGAAGAGGTGTGGGCCGCAGTTCCCACATGGGACTGGGAGTCGTTTTTCGGGATCGAATTGGTGCCAGGGAGAATCATGCGTCGCATCCCACAGCGCGCAAGACTGGGGGTGCTTGATGCACTAGCTTGTATCCTGAAGCGGCTCAAGTCAAAGGCAGCAGACGAGGCGGCATCCTTGGTGTTTTTGGCCTTCCCTCGTCTTTTCTTGGGGATTCCAACCGGGCAAGGCCAGGGGCAGAGGGCGGCAATTAGGGAGCGGTTGGAGAAGTTTTGGGCTGGGGAGTGGCAGCAGCTGTTTGAGTTGGCGGTGGCGGCGATGCAACCTGCGGCTCGCCCCTTGTCCTTCACCCCACCCGAGCATGATCCTGATGCCGTGCGCCTATCCCGCTGCCGTACAAGGTGCAAAGTGGGAGAATGGAGTCGGGGTTTGGCGTGCCTTACGGCTGGTAGCATCGCTCAGCCCTCTCAGCACATGGTGGACGCGCTACGAGCGAAACACCCATCGTGCGAGTCCGCCATTCCTGGGTGGGTGCAGGAGGAGACAGTCGAGCCTTCCCTTATCCCACAGCTTTCAGTGGAGGTACTCGGCCAGGCGATCCACTCAGCGGCTAGGGCGTCCGCACCAGGACCGTCGGGGTGGGTGACGGAGCACCTGCGCGACACTTTTCTCTCTGAGCCCGCGTATCTGTCCCACCTGCTAGAGGTCTTCACCCAGTGGACCAAGGGAGAGGTAGCGGAGCGCGTGCGACCCTGGCTCACTGCGTCCAACTTGGTGGGCCTGTCGAAGCCGAATGGTGACGTTCGCCCGGTGGCTATAGGCGAGGTGCTCCCCCGCATACTATCTCGGGCCATATGCATCGTGCTTCGCCCGAAGATGATGTCGCACTTTGCTCCGTGTAACCAGTTTGGAGTCGGGTCCAGGTCGGGAGTGGAAGTCCTCGCACATGCCTTTCGCTCCGCCATCTCTACTCACCCGTCGTGGTGTGCGCTGCAAATTGACGTGGCGAACGCTTTCAACTCCTTCCATCGGCGGGAAATGTTTGAGGGTCTTCGACAGTCGCCTTTCAAGGGATTGATTCCATTTCTGCGTGTCTTCTACGGCACTCCTAGCGACCTCTATCTCCGAGCGGGCCCTTTTGTCGAAGCTTTGGCTTCCGAGCGGGGCTCGAGGCAAGGGGATCCATTGGGTCCGTTTCTGTTCGCGTTCACACAGCAGCTGGTTATGGAACCAACCAAAACGGAGTACGCCGACTTACTCTTCCTCAGCTATGCTGACGATACGTATATCCTGGGGCCTAGGGAACGGGTTCTAGCAGCCTATGAGGCCTTGCGGGAACGACTGGACGGGCTGGGTTTGGAGGTGCAGCCGCATAAGTGTAAGCTATGGGAGCGAGGGAGGGACCAGGATGGGGAGGAGAGAAATGAGACTGTCCCGCCCGGCATGCAGCAGACATGGACGGGGCTCACTGTGGTAGGGGTGCCCATTGGGGAGGAGGACTGGGAGGTGGCTAGCCTGCGTCGCCGGCTGACGGAGCTGCATGCACCTGTCCCCTGGCTTCCTCTGCTTGACCACCCACAGATTGCGTCCCATTTGTTGGCGATCGCAGTGTCGGCGCGCCCGATCTACCTCACACGGACGATGCCTCCACGACCTGAGGTTGTGGAGGCTTTTCGGGACTGGGACACGAAGCTGGAAGATTGTTTCGAGGAGCTGTTTCCAGATAGTACCTGGGATCACGATTCGGGGAAGTCCCAGATGGCTCGTTTACAGCTGCACCTTCCTGCCAGACTCGGGGGGTTCGGCATTCGATCTGCGGCTGACCTTAGTCCTCTGTCGTATGCATGTGGCTGGTGCCAAGCAGTGAGCGATGTGGCTCGGTTGGGGGTGGCAGGTGAGGAGCGGATGTTTGAGGAGTTTTTCCGCACGCCCGAGGCTACGACCTTGTTGGACCCCTGGTTTGCGAGAGCAGTGGATCTGCTTCCACAGTCGGTTCGGCAGGAGATGCCACCCCTTGCCTTGTGCACCGCTGATCCGCCTATGCTGCTCTTCCCCACACAACACCGTCGCCTGGCGGTTGAGAGCCTCCAATCTCTTCGAGGCATGGCCCACAACGATGCCACCCTGGCCCGTTTGACATCCCTTCAGGGCCCGGGGGCTGGGGCGTGGGTTTCTGCCGTTCCTTCGCACGAGGAGGCTACCTTCACCGCAGCCGAGTGGAGCATCTGCGCGTCCATGCGCCTAGGCCTCCCTATTCAGCAGCTGATAGTGGCCGGCAAGTGCGCGTGTGGGTTTGAGTTTGCTGATCCCTCTGACCCGCATCATGCCCTTCGCTGCAAGTATCAGTATGCACCTTCTCGGGTTCACGATGCGGTTAAATTTGTGGTGGCGAAGATAGCTAAGGGTGCGGGTGGGATTGTGACCATGGAAGACGACACGTTGCTCCCAGGGAAGAGGGTTGATGTGGCGGTTCGGAAACTGAGGGAGGGGGAGGAGCACGCGCTGGAGGTTAGTGTGGTAGATCCTATCTCGCTATCCGCGCAGCACCATGGACAGATTGGTCGCAAGGTGGGTTTTGCCGCGAGAGAGAGAGAAAAGCGGAAGACGGCGGACTACAAATCGCTTCTACAGCGGCATGGGGGAGTGCAGTTCACACCACTCATTGCTGAGACATGGGGATGCTTGGGGGGGAGTTTTGGACGGTGGCTTAAGAAGCAGGGTGACGCGCAGATCGAGATAGCAAAGACGAAAGGGGCGGCGCGAGCTACGGGAAAGGGTTTCTCGGCTTATTTGCTCGGATCGCTCAAAGCGGCTGTGGGTGTGGCTTTGCAACGGGCTCAGGCGCGTGTGATCTTGTTACGCGCTGCGTCGATGATGAGAGGCCCAGAGGCTGTTTGGGTGGAGCGGGAGGATGTTGAGGAGGAGATGGGATGGGATGCTCCGTGGGCGGATGCACCATACTTGGTAGACATGCGGGTTTAGGGAGTGGGTTTAGGGGGGGAGGTTTGGTTCGATGGGAGTGCAGTTGGGGTGCTTTGATGGGAGGGCTTGATGGTGTTTTAAATGTGTGTGCTATTGGGGTTTTCTTGGGGTTGTGTGTGCTACTTTTTCTTCCTTCTTCCCTGTTTTTCTTCCTCCTATCATTTTTCCCCTATTCCCCTCCTTCTTTCTTCCTCTCTCCTTTTTTCTACTCACGTTATTCCTCCTTTTCTCCTCTCTTCCCGTTTCCACTCCTTTTCCTTGCGTAATGAAATTCCATTTCTCTAAAGCCTCTCAATTACCTGTTCTGTACAGTAAAACAGACGTGTGATAATTTTGACCCAAGAGAATGATTCACCAGCTTCTTGCAAAAAAAAAAAAAAAATGACATAAAGAATGAATAACAGTTTTAACAATGACGCATTACTATGGTAAGCAACGTACACGCGGGCGAGTGTGAGATAAGAACAGGTTCCAAGGCAACTAACAAAAACAGGTCGAAGTGATGGCTACGCTGACAATAACCGAGGTAAAACAGATATCGAACAAGGAATGACGCGTGTGGTGGTTGAATGTGTGGTGCAACTATGGCAGTGACGCGATTATTTTCTCGTGCACGTGGCGATATCATTGCAGCTGGCTGCCACGTATTTCTCATGCCAGGTGGCGCGAAACTACTGTTTTTTTTTTTTTTTTTTTTTTTTTTTTTTTTTTTTTTTCCGGGTTTGGCTGAGTTAGTGTTCAAGGAAACGACTTGGCGAAGTTCGTAGCGAGATCCAAATTGATTTGCTATGGACAAAATGTGCGATATCGTTACTTACGACATTTTACATATTGTATTACTTGAAGTTTTGTTTACGCTTAAAAAACCGATTGAAGTTTTGTTTACATATTGTATTAACAAACTCATTGTGCAAGAAGAAAAATGGAATTAAATTAGCGTATACACTGTTTTTGAGCAATGTTATTTTCCTGAATAGTGATTTCCAGGTGCTGAAAACACCTTAAAAAAACATAGGAAGTGTATATGTATTTCTCAAAGTCTGAATGTCAAATCACAAGATAGTAACGAGGTTGCGCTAGCAGGGTCAATTACTAAAATGGCACAAAGAAAACCGCACACCTAAAACGTCAAACGCCACGCATCGAAACCGCGTCCTCAAGCCGCAATAGGGCCAGATACGTCGTCACCTTCGTGCAAGTCAGATTTGGGTACAAGTCAGTTTCAGGTCATTTCATCATTTAGTGTAAAAGCGCCACTAGACGAAAATGTCTCAGAAGTGTCTTTCAGGATAGTTTCGGGACAGATTCGCGCCAGTTTTAGGACAGTACGATTTCGGGACAGATTGGGGACCAAGCAATTTTGCTCCTACGGTAGGAGGAATATGAAGCTTGTCTATCGCGCAGATCTAGAACCCCCCGTTAGTACCTACTCTTCGCGTGAGTACGCTGCTGATTTATTTTCTTCGTAACGCTTCTTCGAGCCACTTCTCATCCGCTTACCATTCCTTGGCCATTATCCCTTAATTACGCAGCCCTTAACTTCGAATTGGCACGATGGAGTCTCGCACAAACATAAATAGCCTGCCAGACGAGCTTCTTCTTGTGATTCTGAGGCGGTCCTTTGAGCAACCCATTTCAAACGAGTCGTACATAGATAGCTTGTGGACATGCAGTCATGTATGGTCACCTATCAACACCATTACAGACCAAGCAGTTCTGACAATGAAGACATCGATTCCAGCCCCTGCAGCTGCCGAGGTGATTCAGACTCTCCTCACCGCGCCCGTCTGCCGTCGTTGGCATCAAGTAGCAAAGCTTCTAGTCACAATCCTTTCAATTAAAGAAGACCTCGTTCTCTCCCTTGAATATCTCTCAGCCGCCGTCGCGTGCTTCCCGAGCCTCACCCATTTGCATCTCAGCGACAACAGCGATAAGTCGCTCGACGACGCCTTCCTCCCCCACCTCGCTTCGTCATGCCCGAAGCCGACAAGTCTCCACGTGGGGAGGAACTATGCACCGCGATTGCCCTTCGACCTTAGCAGCGGCTCCGCTAGGCAATATCGTAGAAAGGAGGAGCATCTGATAGCCACGCAGGGCCTGGAATGGTTCTTTCAAAAGCTTCCTGAGTTGGAGCAGCTTATCCTCTTCTGCCTCCACCAAAACACTGAGCTACCGAATTCGTTTTTTCAGTTGAGGTGTCTGCACACTTTTCTTCTCACCGATGCTACAGCCATGGAGAAAACTGGTTTCACGAACCTCACAGCCCTGACCACCCTTTACGTCAACTGCCCCATCAACCATCTGCACATGGACACCCTCCTTCACATTCCACGACTCGCCCATCTCTCCACCTCCACCCCACGCCAGACCCACCAAACGCTGCCGCCCTGCCTAAAATCGCTCAGTTTTTTCAATTCTTGTCCTGTTTTGGAGACCATCTTCCCACCAGCTTCGCCGTTCTCTGGGCTGGAGGAGTTGTTGATCACAGGCTGCAGTGAGTTGAGGGGCCTTCCGGACCGCTTTGGGGACTTGCTGCCCTATCTTTGCAAGCTGACCATTCGCAATTGTTACCATTTTACGCAATTGCCTGAGAGCTTCACTTGCCTTAGCCGATTGGAAACCCTCATAATCTCTTCGTCTAACGCATTTGCGTTGCCCAGAAACTTCGGTCATTTGCCTGCCCTCAAACTGCTCGTGCTCAAGGATTTGAAGTTTATCGAACTTTTTCCTTCCTTCTGTCGTCTCACGTCTCTTGAGGCACTCTTAATTGTTCATTGCTACTTCCGTCAGCAGCTGCCAGCAGGGTTCGGCTGTCTCACTTCTCTCAAGGCGCTCTGCATCAACTCGTTCGATCTTGCCTTGCCAGAAGACGTTGGAGTCCTTGCACGGCTTGCGGCTATCAGGTTGTACAACTACCACTCTCCCCTCCCGGCTTCGTTCTGCCAGCTGTCGTCACTGACGAGCCTTGAGCTGGAGAAATGCGGTGGGAACGGACTTTCAGAAGCCCTGGGAGAGCTGAGCAGCCTACGGGAGCTGAAGATTGTTGATTCTTTACTCCTCATGCTTCCTTGCTCGCTGACATGGCTCTTAAGCCTTGAGACATTGGAGGTCAGAGGCTGCAGGTTTCTCTCTGAAGTACCCTCTCGGCTGGATACGCTCGTGGGGCTCAAGAGCTTAGTGCTGATGGAGTGTCGGCAGCTGAGCAGTCCCCCTGCTGGTTTGCCACCTTCTCTTGAGGTCCTCTGCTTGGGGCCCTTCAAGGAGGGTTCTTCCCATGTGGTGGACATCTCCCAGATGTCGCAGCTGAGGGTGCTGAAGCTGAACTGCGTGGAGTGCACGGAATTGCCGTGTCTGCAGCAGCTGCAACAGCTGGAGATGCGTTTGGATGGTGACAATCGGGAGCTACCAGTCCCCCTGACCTTTCTCCCTCGCCTGTGCAGCTTGCTGATAGAGGCGCTGGGAAGCTTCAGCTTGCCGGAAAACATGGCGGCCGCGTTGCCGGAGCTGCGGCAGATGGAGCTTCTTTCTTGGTCACAGGAGGAGCTACCAGGAAGCATAATGGGGCTGACCAAGCTGACGTCATTGAGGATCAACGCACCCCATCTGGTGGCGCTACCTCAGGGCATGAGCCGCTTGTCTCGGTTTGTTGAATCAAACCTTGCTGAATCATGCTCGTGGAGATCAGGCAGAGCTCCGTCAGGAAGGTCTTCGAGGTAATCCCCCCCGAGCTCGTCAAGAGTGTCATCTCCCACGGGGATCTGCTCCTCCATCATGACGTGGTCAGGGTTGTGCTCAGTAGCCATGATTGCGAGGAGTGAACGTAAGCTAGCCAGAGACTGGAGCTTATACCCAAGAATGAAGGGAGAGGATGAGGTAACCGAATCAGGGAACAAGAAAGCGTGATCAGGCAAAGAGCCAGAACGTGCAGCGACGGAATGGAGGCGGTTCGGGAGAAATTTGGTGCCTTGGCAATGGCCTTGGCAACCAGAAGAGAATGACTGGGCGCCAGATCGGCAGCCGGAGTCGGCAATGCGGGCATGTGAGTTAAGTTTGGGAGACAGGTTGCCACATCGTGTTGGCTCTGACTGGGATGAGTCAGGCCAGGGTCAGGAGGACGAAACAAGAGGGGCTTGCATGGAAAATTGCAGCCAAAAAAGGTCCAGCAGGACGAACAGAGGAGGTGGATGGGGGAGACGGTTGGATAAGAAAGCAGACTCCCGAAATAACGGGAGTGACCAACGCCAGCGGAAGACAGGGAATAGCTAGCAGAGAAACTCACCTTTCCCAGAAGTTTGGAGCAGAAAGCCACGTCATGAAGAAGAAGAAGACACCAAGCTTACCTCCCAGTAGATCATCGAACAATGTACAGCGAACGCAAAAGGCATTATCCACGTGACGATCTAGCGGTGTAGAAGGACAGCCGAGGTTGTTGTAAGCGAGGACGAGGAGCAACGGGGAGGCGAAGAGCTTCGTCATTTTTTCGGTATCTGACACCATGGACGGTGATGCGCCGTCCATTCCTGTCGGTGCTCAGCCGACTCCGACTGGTGAACCCGCGGCTAAAAAGCTGTGCAGTGAGGGGCAGCCCTCGGCTGCTGGTACCTCAGGCATCGCCTCTGCGTCTCACTCGGCGCCTCCTCCGATTCCCCGCACGAGCTCTTCCGGTAGCTCTGCCGCCACGGGTCCTACGCCTGTCCGCATGCCTGCTCCCTCCGCGCCTCGTTCGTCGCCTGCTTCTCGCTCTCGGCCTGCGCAGCCGGAACCTGAACCTGAGCATGCTGGGCTGGACTGGTCACTGGCCTTGCTCCTAACGCTCGCTATCGGAACCTACGTCGCCACCGTACGACGGTTGGAATGGTCCTGCAGGCGATGACGCGTAACACGCAGTCGATGGTGGACGTTATCTTCCCCGAATCCTCGGCGGAGGAGGTTCGTGCAGCGGTTCTTGCGCGTATCTCATCCCTCATCAATGGCCAGGCCTTCAATGGCGTCATTCCTTCGTTTGAATCTGCAGCTGGTGAGGCCTTGTGGCTCCCCCGCCGCACCTATTCCATGCATTCTTTCTCTTGGCCATCAGTTAACGATGCTAGAATTTTTCGTAGTCTGTTTCCGGTTACAGTGTGATTGGCTAACAATCGTGCGATGGAGATCAAAGTGTTCACTGACCCCAATGAGGAGTTCACGACCGCCCGTTCCAGGGGTGACACCCACCAGGTCCTCCGCAACGTGCCTCTAGGCTACTCTCCCGATCGTCTGCGCAGCAACATCCTGGCAGGCAGGACTGAGGCCGGCCTGCCTTGGTTGTCCGACCTCCGCCTGTTCCACCGGCTCAAAGATCCATACGACGAGTTTGCGTATTCTCAGCTGCTCGGCCTTCTTGTAGCGGCGGATGGCGACGCTGGCTTTGCTCGCGAGGTCAGGTCGCGTGCAAGTCATCAGGTACATGAGGCAGCCTACAAGCTCTGGGTACGGGCCACTCGGCTCTACGGACTCGTCCGAAGGTGGAGCTGAGAGCGAGTGGCTGGTAGCCAGAGGTGTGGCCTGTGGTGAGGAGAACTGGAAGCCGAAGCGCTGAAGGACCTGCTGCACCATGTGTGACTGAGTCAGGGTGATGGTGCGGCGAGCTCTGTCCCGGGTGATCTGCAAGCCAAGGTAGCTACGCAGTTCACCCAGGTCAGTGCAGGTGTGTCTCTTCTGCAGCTCCGACTTCACACGAGCGAGTGCCTCAGTGTCAGCAGTAGCAAAGACCAAGTCGTCGACGTACACGAGAATGTAGAACGGCGGCAGCGACGTGTCTGTGCGCAGAAACAGCGACGGGTCAGCAGTAGACGGCGCGAACCCAAGAGCCGCAAGTGTAGTCCTCAGTGTGTCGTGCCACTCACGTGGCGCCTGGCGGAGACCGTAGACTGGCCGGCGGAGACTCCACTGGGTACCAGGGGGAAACGACCCAGTAAAGCCAGGTGGGCGGCACAGCCAGATCTCCTCGTGCAGGCTGCCCTGCAGGAACGCTGTGCTGAAGTCAAGAGAGTGAAGCTCGTAGTCACGCTGAGCAGCAACGTGCAGCAGAACCCGAAGAGTGGTCATCTTCGGGGTGGGGGAGAAGGTCTGGAAGAAGTCGACCCCCTGACGCTGACTGAAGCCTCTAGCAACGTAACGAGCCTTGAAGACAGGCGGAGAACCTGGCGGCCGCTTCACCCTGAAAATCCACATGCCATCGACGATGTTCGCCCCAGGAGGGGGAACCTCGTCAACGTAGGTGCCTGTGGACTTCCAGGATGCCATCTCTGCGTCCATGGCTGTCTGCCACTGAGAGGAGTAGGGACCCGAGATCGCCTCTGCGTAAGTGCGCGGAGTGGGGATGTCTAGTGCATCCGGGTCTCCCTCAGGGGCAAGCAACCAGGCCACGAGATGAGGTACAGCAGCCGCAAGAGAGTCAAAGTCCTCCTGCCTGTCCTCAAGGACGTCCGTGCCAAGAGCACACTCACCCCCGACGGACGGAGGACAGACAGACGCAGACTCAGACTCAGCAACAAGGCTAGCAGCGTAGTCTAGACGACAGGCAGCAGCAAAGTCAACCAACTCAGCGACCAGAGCAGACGCAGCCGAGGACTCAAAGGTAGGGTCAGTGACAACAGTAGCGAGGAGACGCGTGACTGTAGGGTGCTCAGCGCGATACCGGTCAGACTCAGGGTCCGGAACGGCAGGCAAAGAGGACGCAGGAGGAGACGGTAGAGGGACACGCCGAGGAGCAGTAGAGGGACGCAGAGTCATGTAGTGAGTGCCTGGGACAGGAGGAGGACGCTCACGACGGACACGACTACCAGTGCGAGCAGGACGAACAGGCGACGCAGGACGAGACGCAGGCTCACGACGCTCTGTAAGACCTCCTGTGGGACCAGCGTAAGGAGAGGGAGCAGGGAGAGGCAAGGCAGGCGGTAACTGTGACTGCGGCTGGACAGGCGGAGGACACTCTACGGAGGGAGGAGGACAAGGAGGAGGAGCCTGCCCAAGAACCTGCTGAAGGAGCGGTACGAAGTACGGTCGCGGCCGCGCAGCGTCTCCAGAAGCAGAAGAGACTCCAGCGGCCGGGTCCTCAGGACCAGCAGGAGCTCCAACGTCCGGGTCCCCAGCACCAGCAGCAGCGCCACCGCTCGGGTCCTCAGCTCCAGCAGCAGCTCCACCAGGCGGGTCCGCAGCACCAGCAGCAGCGCCACCCCCAGAGTCGGCAGCTCCAACTCCGCTAGCACCGCCAGCGCCAGAGTCCCCAGCTCCAGCAGCTCCAGTCGCAGTGCTCCCAGAACAACCAGTCCCGGCAGCTCCAGTATCCCCAGTACGAGCAGCCCCAGCACCCCCAACTCCAGCCGAGCCACTAGGACGGCGAAAGCGCCGGACGTACCAGTCACGAAGCTGCTGCGGTGTGAGAGACTGCTCAGCACCCCGAACCGGAGCACCCCCAGACGCAGTAACCCGAGGCTCCGTAGGCTCAGTAGCAGCACCCCCAGGCTCAGTACCCGCAGGCTCAGTACCCGCAGGCTCAGCACCCCCAGTCGCAGCACCCCCAGGCTCAGCACCCCCAGGCGGCAAACTCTCAGGCACAGTACCCTCAGCTCCAGCACCCGCAGTCCCAGCACTCCCAGGCCCCGCACCCGCAGGCTCAGCACCCCCAGGCTCAGCACCCCCAGGCTCAGCACCCCCAGGCTCAGCACTCCCAGCAGCACCACCCGCAGCAGCACCTGAGTCACCTGTGACCTCGACAGGCTCAGCGACGGGAGGAGGGTCTACCTGAGAGACACCTGAAGGAGCAGGACCCTGAGGGGGAAGGGGGTCTACCGGAGGGGGACCAGGAGCAAGGAAAAGCGGTGGGGGAGGGAGGGGGGCAGTGCGGTAGGGGAAGAGACGGTAAAAAGGGACCGACTCGTCAAAGGTGACATCCTGAGAGGCGAAGACCCGGCGCGAGGTGGGGTGGTAAAACTGCCAGCCAGGCGCGTCAGGGACAAAGCCAAGGAAGACACAGGGAAGCGTGCGGGAGGAGAGCTTGTCCGCGGACGTATCGCGGACAAGGGCACGAGCACCCCACACCCGGAAGCGCGACGCATCGCCAACCTCCCCCGTCCAACGCAGTGTGGGCGAGGTCTCCGGCAAGGAGACACGGGGCCAGAGGTTGAGCTGATGCGCGGCGTACCGGACAGCAAACGGCCACAGAAAATGGGGAGCCGCCGCGTGGACCAAGGAGGTACGAGCGACCTCCATGACCAGGCCAATGCGGCGCTCAGCAACCCCATTCTGCTGTGGGGAGTCCGGAAGCGTGAAGGTCTGCTCGATGCCCTCCGCCTGACAGAAGGTCCTCAAGAGATCGGAGGAAAACTCACCACCTCTGTCAGAGTGCAGACGCAGGACAGGAAGGTCCGTCCGGAAACGGCGGCGGAGCTGGAGACGAACCGTGCGGATCCAAGGGATCAGAACAGCAGGGACCTCACCCTTGGTGCGCAAGGGGAAGACCGTGGTGTAACGCGAGTAGTCGTCGACAACCAGCAAAAAGTACCGCTCACCGCCCTGACCACGAACGCGGGCTGGGCCCCACACGTCCAGGTGGAGGGTCTGCAGAGGAGCCTCTGTCGGGGGGAACGAGGAGGAGTGAGGAGCGGCGCGCTGCCGCCCCTCGACGCAAGGAAGGCAAGGCGGCGCAGGCGAGGCAGGGAGGGGAGGGAGGGACCTGGGAAGACCAGACACAAGGTGGCGACGGTGCATGCCACGAAGGCGTGGCAAGGAGGGGTGACCCAGGCGGTGGTGCCAGAGAAGAGTCTGGTGCGACAGGGAACGACACTCACAGGCGTGGGCTACCAGACCTGACGCAGACACCTGACCGACAGCAGCGACCTGAGGAGACGCAGTGGTCAGTGTGTAGAGACTCGACCCCGGCCGACGGGTAAACGTAGCCAGGTGACGGCCGGTCCTGGAGCACGTGCAGATCGCCACACGCTGTCCGCCAGGGGTAAAGGTGTCAACCCACTGATCCTGGAGGACAGCGTTGCTCACCAGGTTCGTCGAGAACGAGGGGAGGTGGAAACCCGACAACGAGCCAGACGGAACCGCCGGACAAGGGAGGACAGTGGTGGACTGGGCAAGGACTGGGCCCCCAGAGGGGTCAGCCAAGGAGACTGGGACCGGTGCAGGAAGCGGTGTGAGCTCAGTACTGTCACGAAAGAAGCAACGGGAAGCACCTGAGTCAAGGGTGAAGGTGTGACAGGCCTCAGCCGGTGCGGTACCTGAGAGAGCAGTCTCTGTGGGTGCTGTACCTGAGAGAGCAGACTCGAAACCAGCCGGGACAGCACTGGGGGGAGCAAGTACAGGGGGCACCATACCAGAGAGAGCAGACTCACTAGTACCCAGGGCAGCGGGCTCTATACCTGGGTCAGGTGGCACACACAAGTAACAGTCTCCCTCGGCACTAACAGTCAATGCATACATGGCAGCAATAATAGCATCATAGTCAAGAGCAAAGACATCAACACCAGCCCTCATGAGCTCAGCCCAGCGGGGGCGCTCAACATCCGCACCCATCTCCTCACGCCAAGCGTCATCAAGGCGGGAGAAGCAGCGGTACGGGGTGTGGAACCTCCCACACGTCTGTCCCTTGCGGTCACCTGTGCGAATGACATAAGAACAGCGGCCACTGCCCCCCGACGTCCCACGCTGAGCAAGCCACTCACGAAGCTGCTGGGTCGTCTGGGGACGCTGCTGCTGCTGGGAGCTCTGGCCCGAGCCAGTGCCTCCACTCCGACCTCCGCCGCCACCACTACCACCGCTCCGACCGCCACCGCCACCACCGCCACCACCGCCACCGCCGCCACCGCCGCCGCCGCCACTACTGCCACTGCTTCCTCCGCCGCCCCCGCCTCCACCACCGACCCCACTCCCACCAGCGCTCCCGCCACCGCTCCCTCCAGCACCGCCTCCCCCCCCACCTCCCCCACCTCCTCCCCCCCCAGCGCCACCACCACCACCCTTGCCCCCCTTGCCCTTGCCGGTGCGGCGCCTCCCACCAGGAGCAGAAGCAGCGCCAACAGACTCAGCACCAAGGAAGTCAACAGCAGCAGCAGCAGCGTAGGAGGGAGCGAGGGGAGAGGGAGAACACCCCTCAAAGATGGGGGTGCGAGGAGCGCCACGAGCAGCACCGACAGCTACAATGCTCTTTTCGGCCGCGAGCAGCTGCTCCTCTAGGAGGGCGACTGTGAGCTCAGTGGGACAGCGAGCAAGGAAGTGGTCTCGAACTGAGCGGAGGGTGTCAGGGAGACGGGTGACTATGAAGTGGAGTGTCCAGTACAGTGGAGGGGGGTTCTTAGCGCAGAACTCGGTGGGAAGGGCGGCACGCAGGCGAGCTTTTCTAGTGCGAAGGTGGGTGATAAGATCGGCGACTGTAGTAAAGGTGGACAGATCGGGGAACAGGTACGGCAGCATGAGGCGGCTAAGCTCGGCTGTGGCAGGCGAGGAGTAGCGAGCAACGACAGCATCGTACAGGGCCTTAGCGGATTTGCAGTCGCCAAAATGCTCGAGCTCAGCTAGCGGCAGGTGACTGCGAATGGCTAGGCGAGCAGCTGCGTCACGAGTCTGCCAGTGGGAACGAACACTAAGCTCGGCTGTGGCAGCAGGAGCAGCGGCAGCACCAGACGCGTAGTCATAGAGGGAGATGTGGTCCGTGCTATTGCTCATAAGATACAACTGCAGGTCGTCGAGCCAGGAAGTGAACTGCACGGGACGGCCCTCAGCATCGAAGGAAAGAACGCGAATAGAGGCCATAGCTCAGGCGTGAGGGCACAGCAGAGCAGCGGCAGCAGCAGAGGGGACGCGCTAGAGCGAAGCTAGCAGCCACAGCAGGAGCAAGCGGCGGTGCACAGGCAGGGAGCAGCAGGCGAGAAGCGCGGCGGGCGGGCTGCGAAGCGGGCAGCGGTGTGGGCGGGCGACGCAGCAAGCGGGCAGTGAGGCAGCGGGCGGCGCTGCGAAGCAGGTAGCGGGCGGGCGGGCGGCGCTGCGAGCGGGCAGCGAAGCGGGCGGGCCGCGAAGCGGGCAGCGAGCGGGCGGGCGGGCTGCGAAGCGGGCAGCGGGGCGAGCGGGCTGCGAAGCGGGCGGGCCGCGAAGCGGGCAGCGAGCGGGCGGGCGGGCTGCGAAGTGGGCGGGCCGCGAAGCGGGCAGCGGGGCGAGCGGGCTGCGAAGCGGGCGGGCGGGCCGCGAAGCGGGCAGCGAGCGGGCGGGCGGGCTGCGAAGCGGGCGGGCCGCGAAGCGGGCAGCGAGCGAGCGGGCTGCGAAGCGGGCGGGCCGCGAAGCGGGCAGCGAGCGGGCGGGCGGGCCGCGAAGCGGGCAGCGAGCGGGCGAGCGGGCTGCGAAGCGGGCGGGCCGCGAAGCGGGCAGCGAGCGAGCGGGCTGCGAAGCGGGCGGGCCGCGAAGCGGGCAGCGAGCGGGCGGGCGGGCTGCGAAGCGGGCGGGCCGCGAAGCGGGCAGCGAGCGGGCGGGCGGGCTGCGAAGCGGGCAGCAGGACGAGCGGGCTGCGAGCGGGCGGCTCGGCGGGCGGGCGACACTGCGAGGGGCGCGCGAGGGCGCTAGTGAGGGGCGCGCGAGGGCGCTAACGAGGGGCGCGCGAGGGCGCTAACGAGGGCGCACGAGGGCGCTACGAGGCTAGGGCACGGGGTAGCGTAGTAACCGCATGCGAGCGGTGGTGGGCCCTTAAAAAAAAACGGTCGGTAGGTCCTAGGGACCTCCTGCTCTGAATACCATCTCAAAATAACTAGGCAAGAATGAATGAACTAGCAGAAGTTTGGGTACAAATATGAAACCCTAGTTGGGGTTGTACCCCATATTGGCTACCCCACTACAACCTACAAGCATAATACAGTTTTACAGTTAGGTGGTGGGCCCACCCACAGGATCGACCCAAGGGGGTCGACCTGCTCTGATAGCATGTCGAAACAAGTTAGGCAGAAGTTAGGAACAGAAAGAGGGTTTGAACTAGCAGGCAGTTGAGTACAAATAGCAAACCCTAGATTGGGCTGTACTCGCTATAGAGTACCCCACTGCAGGCTAGACAATATAACATTCTGACAAGGAGTTCCTTCTCGAGGAGGGCAATGGTGAGCTCAGTGGGGCAGCGAGCTAGGAAGTGGTCCCTGACCGAACGCAGAGAGTCAGGGAGGCGGGTGACTAGGTGGTAGAGAGTGAGCCAGAGCGGGGGGGGGGGTTCTTGGCAAGGAACTCATCAGGCATATCGGTGCGGAAGCGAGCCTCACTAGTGCGGAGGTGCGTGATGAGGTCAGCGACTGTGTGGAAAGAGGACAGGTCGGGGAACAGGTAGGGAAGCGAGAGACGGCCTAGTGCGGCAGAGGCAGGTGAGGAGTAGCGGGCAACGACAGCAGTGTACAGTGCCTGCGCAGTCTTGTGCTGGCCAAAGTGCTCGCGTTCATCTATCGGCAGGGAGTTGCGAATAGCAAAGCGAGCGTGGGCGTCACGAGTCTGCCACTGTGAGCGGGTAGAGCTGTCAGCAGTAGTAGCAGGTGCAGTGGCATGGCCTAGGGCGTGATCGTACAGTGAGATGTCCTCCTTGGCAGTGAGCTGTAGGAAGAGGTGCAGGTCATCTAGCCAGGTGTCAAACTTCACTGGGCGGCCCTCAGCATCGAAAGCTAGCACAGGTTGTCTAGCCATGGGAGCAGTAGGAGCAGCAGTAGCAGTAGCAGTGGGAGCACCCTAGAAGCCGTAAGCAGTGTGAGACAGGTAGGGCGGCTCAGTCCAGAGGGGCTGCTCAGTACGGGCGGCGCGGCTCGGTTCAGGTAGGGCGGCGCGGCTCGGGTAGGGTGGCGTGGCTCGGTTCGGGTCGCGCGGCTCGGCTCGGACTGGGTGGTTCGGTTCGGGCAGCTCGGTCCTGGAGGGGCCGTGGCGGTCGCACGTGGGGCGGCTCGGTTCTGGTGGGGCCGACTGGGCCTCTAAGGCGCGAATGCGGGGCCGACGGGGCCTCTAAGGGGCTGCGACGGGGCCGTAAGGGGCCTCTAGGGGCGAGCGCGGGGCCGTAAGGGGCCTCTAGGGGTGAGCGCGGGGCCGACGGGGTCGTTAAGGGGCGATCGTGGGGCCGACGGGGTCGCTAAGGGGCTGCGACGGGGCCGTAAGGGGCCTCTAGGGGCGAGCGCGGGGCCGTAAGGGGCCTTTAGGGGGCGAACGCGGGGCCGATGGGGCCGCTAAGGGGCGGCGCGTGAAGGCGACGAGGCCGTAAGGGGCGGCGCGCGGGTCGCTAAGGGGCGGGTCGCGGGTCGCGGGGCCTTAGGGGGCCGTGAAAAACGAGGCGCACTAGGGCGCAGGTAGGTAGGTAGGTAGGCTAGTGGGCCCTAAAAAAAAACGGTCCTAACGAAGGACCTGCTCTGAAACCATGTCAGAATGAACGAACAGGAATGATTGAACTAGCAGTGAAATGAGTACAAGTACCTAACCCTAGAATTGTGTACCCCCTAAAGGCTAACCCACTGTAGCCTAAACAACCACAACATATATAATGTTTGACACGGGTTATTTTTACGCCTCTTGGCAGCTTGGTTATCCGGGAAAGACGGCTCCATCGCTTAGGTGAGTTCTATAAACTCATCCTTGCTACTGCACATAATGCCCTTTATAGTCCAGGCAATACGAGCCGAGATTTTGTCGCAGAGGGATGCGTTAGACGTAGACCCAGTCATCTGACTTCCATACGCCCTTGCTCCCCCCTCCATGTATGTGATATATGTATCTGTTGTCGCAGGCCCAGGCCGACGAGTGACGCGGGGCGCCAAATCCGCATGCACACCGATGACGCATTAGAGCGGAGGTGGTACCTCAGCGACTCTGGATGATGCGTGGCGGGCAGGTGGAGATTACAGGAGGAGCAGGTGGGAACACAGGCTGCGGAGTCGGCGATGGGGACAATGACGCCACCATTGGCTAAGGCTGAGAGCCGATCGCCACACCTTTGGTCATGGGACCTTGATCAACAAAGGCTTGATCAGCGAATTAAGATGTGGGGTTCATAACATGATTAGAGCAACTCCACATTGTCTGAATGAATTTTGTATGCAATTTTGTTGTGAATTGGTTACTTGATCGTACGTCCAAAAAACAAGGCAGCTGTAGTCTTGCCAGAGGGCTCTAGAAGTAGGTCCCCCACCTTGTAGTAGTGGACCTCTATTTGGAAGAGCTTCGGCTTTACGGCGACGAATCGGTGACGAAATCCTGGATGGCACCGCTGCTGCTCCTCCCATATTGTGGTATCCTTGTCCTGTCCTTGCTGATGAGTCTGGCTTTGCACCTCTGGGTCCTCGTCGTGACGGACCCACGCCAACTGCATCACCTCCGCTTCGTCCCAACCACGCTTTTCTACCGGTATGTTTGGTTCACCTTCGTCGTGTGCGTAGTCGTCGACGTCAATTTCAACCTCGCGAGCATCAAAGTAGGCGAGGGAGTCGTCATCGGCGTTAAGGGGGGCGCTAGGATCAGAAACTTGTGATGTAATAGTATTTAGGTCAATAACTTATAG
Organism: Closterium sp. Yama58-4; assembly: GCA_947470075.1. Classification (NCBI taxonomy): domain Eukaryota; kingdom Viridiplantae; phylum Streptophyta; class Zygnematophyceae; order Desmidiales; family Closteriaceae; genus Closterium; species Closterium sp. Yama58-4. The sequence continues at coordinate 701,347 of CANIUD010000817.1, read as the reverse complement.
ACGTCATCTTGGATTATCTTGGTGAAAGCTAGCATACTTTGCTGCTGAGGTCTAGCATTATTTGCAGATACGGAAGCAGTGGCTGTTTTGTTTGGAGAAGTTCCAGCATTCCCGTTGGATGATTCTCCTTTGGCAGACATAGCTTCCAGCTAACTCGGTGTCGAGCTAGAAATTGGATATTCCTAGCCATGGATTTGGAGGACCATATCAAGCACAGAAAGTGCTCGAGCTGCCCATGCAATTCCAACTTCATGACGGGATCAAGGACATTGGCGCCAATCAGGCCCTCAGATATCAATATTTTTTCACTGAAATTCTTGATTTTCAGCCTATTTTTTTGTACGTACACTGATTTTTATACTTTTGATTTTAGTGACACTGGTTTTTTAGCCTTTTCTTCTTAGATAACACTGATTTTTTAGCCTTCTATCGAACATGTACACTGAATCCACATTCCCTGCCTTCCTGTACAACACTCGAAAGTACCAGGACTCCCAACAATTTCGTAGGACCATTATTGTCTCTAAGTAAAATAAGACGAAAGTCAGTGTGTGACATCGCGGACTGGCTGAGTGGTTAGCGATTAGTATCAAATCGATGCTCCCCGGTTCGAAGCTTGTACTGTCATGTTTCCTTAGCGTTAAAATCAGTCTTCAATTTTTAGGAACGCTAAAAATCAGCCTTTTTTTTCCAGAAAGCCTGTGAATCATGGTTTTTTTGGTCAGGGAGGGTGATGGACCAGACTCCTTAATACTGAATCTGAGGGTCTGGCTCCAATTGACCAAGAATTTCGTGTTCATGTCGTCATACCTAGGCTTGTAACTACACAAGCACTACACTAGAGACACAAGCCCCTACACTAGCTACAGACACATATCCTAAGCTAGGTACATGCAAGCAAACATATCCGACACTTCTAGGGGCAAAACGGTACATGAAAGAGTAAATATTATCTACAGCAAACATATGACAACCACGGCGAAGCAGAACAGGCCAGGAAAAGGGAACCGAGTTAGGCCCGAAACGCTCACGGTAGAGGCCCTCGAGGCGACTGAAGAAGTGCAACGTGGAGTGGTTTTGACGTTTGCAGATAGAGCCAGCACTAGGGGCAGTCAGGATCTAGTATTGGCCCGCCACCGCGACGAGCCCCCCAGCTGTCTTGGTCGGTGCTGCGACCAACATCCAGCGGACCACCAGGCCCTCACTGCTGAGGCTGCTGCTGTTGCGGCTGCCCCCGCTGTCAAACTATATGTGCTGCATATTGTCTAGGCTGTAGTGGGGTAGCCCATATGGGGTACAACCTAATTAGGGTTTACTACTTGTACTCCTGCATCCTGTTAGTTCATCCATTCCTGCTGCTAGATTCTAACATGGTATCAGAGCACTAAGGTCCGTAGGACCGTTTTTTTTTTTCGGGCCCACCTACCGCTGCGGTTACCGCGCTACCCCACGTAGCCTTGCCTTGCCTTGTATGCCTTGCCTTGCCTTGCCTTGCCTGCGCGCTGCCCCTAGAGGCCCGTAAGGCCCGCGCGCCGCCTCTACACGCCTGTCGGGCCCGCACACACGCTGCTACCGCGCGCTGCCCGCACCGAGATCGCGCAGCCCGCCCCGAGTCGCGCGCAGCCCGCTGCAGCCACGCGCAGCCCGCACCGAGCCGCGCGCAGCCCGCTGCAGCCGCGCGCAGCCTGCACCGAGCCGCGCACAGCCCGCTGCAACCGCGCGCAGCCCGCACCGAGCCGCGCGCAGCTCGCAGCTGCCGCGCGCAGCCCGCGCCGAGCCCGCGCAGCCCGCGTCGAGCCGCGCGCGGCCTGCTACGGCCTCGCGCAGCCCGCGCGCGGCCCGCAGCAGCTCGTGCCGAGCCGCGCGAGGCCTGCTCCTGCCTCGCACGGCCCGCGCGCGGCCCGCAACAGCCCGCGCCGAGCCGCGCGCGGCCCGCTACTCCCTAGCGCGGCCGCGCGCGGCCCTTTGCCTCGGCCCCGACCTGCCGCTGATGCGGCCCCGCCCAGCAGCTGCCATGGCCCCGACCTGCCGCTGATGCGGCCCCGCCCTGCAGCTGCCACGACCCCGACCTGCCGCTGACGCGGCCCCACCCTGCTACTGCCGCTGACGCGGCAGCGCCCTCCAGCTGTTTCGGCCCTGCTCTGCAGCCGGTTTTGCGGCCCCGACGTCGCCGCTGTCGTGCGCCTACTCGAGCGCCGGCCCTGCTCTCCCAGCCTTTGGTGAGCGCCTGCCTGCCTGCCTGACGGCCTGCCTGTCTGCCTGCCTGCCTGCCGGCCTGGCTGCCTGCCTGCCTGCCGGCCTGCCTGCCTGCCTGCCTGTCTGCCTGCGTGTCTACTTGCCTGCCTGCCTGCCTGCCTACCTGCCTGCCTGTCTGCCTGCCTGCCTGCCTGCCTGGCTGCCTGCCTACCTGCCGGCCTGCCTGCCTGCCTGCCTGCCTGCTTGCTTGCCTGCCTGCCGCGCCTGCCTTTCCTGCGCTACTGCTACTGGCAGGTGGCCAGATGCAGCTCCAGCGACATTCACGCGAGCCTCTGACGCCTCAGCAGCTTAGTGAGTGGTATACTAGCTGGGGTTGTCGCGGTAGCCGTCGTAGCTGTCGCCCTGGAGCTGGTCAGTTGGGAGCGTCTAGCAGTGGCCAGCTGCAGCTGCAGGGACGTCCACGTGAGACACTTACGCCCCGGCAGCTCCAGGAGTGGTACGCTCAGTGTAGCAGGTCTACGCGTACAGTCCGCTGCCCGTACGTCATTCGCACAGGTGCTAGGACTGGTCAGCCTTGTGGGACGCTTGGTCACACACAGTCCCGCTGCTTCGCCCGTCTGAGCGACGACTGGCGCACAGTGTTTGGCGACGAGGCTGAGCTCCCCACCTGGCTGGAGCTGCATAGACAGAGGGTAGATATCTTTGCGCTTGACTATGATGCTATTCTCACTGCCATGTATGCATTGTCTACTAGTGCTGACCGTGCCTGTTGCCTGTGCGTACCGCCTGACCCTGGTGAGGCTGCTGCCCTAGGTGCTAGTGCGTCTCCTGCTCTAGGTGCTGGTGAGGCTGCTGCTCTCGGTGCTAGTACGTCTACTGCTCTAGGTACTGGTGAGGCCGTGGCATCAGGTGCTGCTGTGTCTGCTCTCTCTGGTACTGCGCCCACTGCGGTCTCGCACACCTTCACCCTTGACTCAGGAGCTTCCCGCTCCTTCTTTCGCGACTGCACCGCACTTACGCCGCTCCGTCGGCCAGTCCCGGTCTCCCTGGCGGACCCCTCTGGGGGTCCAGTCCTTGCCCACTATTCCACGGTTCTGCCGTGTCCGGCCGTCCCGTCCGGCTCGCTGTCAGGTCTTCACCTCCCCTCGTTCTCTACGAACTTGGTGAGTGGAGCTGACCTCCAGGATGGGGGGGTTGACCAGTTCACTCCTGCGAGTCAGCGAGTGACTCACTGTACGTGTGCTAGGACGGGCCGGCACTTGGCCACGTTCACCCGTGCACCTGGCTCGAGTCTGTACACACTGACCACTGAGTCCCCTCAGGTAGATGCGTCGCGTTTCCGGGTCTGGGGTGCTCGTGCCTTTGTCCGCGATACCACCGCGGACAAGCTCTCCGCCCGCGCTGTTCCCTGTGTCTTCCTTGGCTTTGTCCCTGACGCGCCTGGTTGGCAGTTTTACCACCCCACCTCGCGCCGTGTCTTTGCGTCTCAGGACGTCACGTTCGACGAGTCGGTTCCCTTTTACCGTCTCTTCCCCTACCGCACTGCCTCGCTCCCCCCCCCGCCGCTCTTCCTTGCTCCAGGTGCTCCCCAGGTAGACCCCCTCCCCGCTCCCGGTCCTGCTCCTTCAGGTGTTTCTCAGGTAGACCCTCCTCCCTTGACTGTGCCGGTTGAGGTCACTGGTGACTCAGGTCCTCCTGCGAGTGGTCCTGCTCGGGGTGCTGAGCCTGGGGGTGTAGAGCCTGGTGGTGCTGAGCCTGCGTGTGAGGGGTCTGGGGGTGCTGAGCTTGGCGGTACTGACGCTGGAGGTTCTGGAGCTACTGAGGGTGCTGGCGCTGGAGGTTCAGGAGCTGCTGGAGGGCCTAGTCCTGGTGGCGCTGGAGCTGGAGGTCCTGGAGCTGTTGAGGGTGCTCGCGCTGGAGGTTCTGGAGTCGCTGGAGGTACTGGTGCTGAGGGTACTGACACCGGAGGTTCTGGAGCCGTTGGGGGTGCGGGCGCTGAGGGTTCTGAGTCTGCTGTTGCGCGGTCTCCTTGGAGTGGCCGCCTTCGTCCCCGTGTGCCTCTCACCCCACAGCAGCTGCAGGACTGGTACGGTCGCCGTCAGCGTCGCGCTGCTGGAGCTCGGAGTCGTGCTGGTCCTTTGTCTACTGGAGGTGCTGGAGTTGCTGGTTCTGGAGGGGCTCGTGCTGGAGACACTGAGGCTGGAGACCCTGGGACTGGAGGTGCTGGCTCTGGGGGTGCTGCTGCTGGAGACGCTGAGGTTGGAGACCCTGGAGCTGGAGGTGCTGGTTCTGGGGGTGCTACTGCTGGAGACCCTGCGGTTGGAGACCCTGGGACTGGAGGTGCTGGTTCTGGGGGTGCTGCTGCTGGAGACACAGAGGTTGGAGACCCTGGGACTCGAGGTGTCGGCTCTGGGCCTGGAGCTTCTGGAGCTGCTGGAGGTACTGGAGCTGCTGGAGGTACTGGAGCTGCTGGAGGCACTGGAGCTGCTGGAGCTGCTGGTTCTGGTGCAGCTGCGCCGACACGACTGTTCTTCGCTCCGCCGTCTCCGTCGTCTCTGCCGCCGTCTGCCTCTGTTCTTCGTCAGGTTCTTACTCTTCCGTCGTCTACTGGTCTTCCGTTACAGACTGGCTCGCCGCTGCCTGCTCCTTCTCCTTACGCTGAGCTGACTGGTAGTCCTGCTGTGCGTCGTGAGCCTGCGTCGCGTCCTGTCTCGCCTGCTCGTCCTGGTCGTACCGGTCCTCGTGTTCCTCGTTCGCGTCCGCCGGCTGTCCCCAGCGCGCACCTCGTAGTCCGTCGTCCTTCCTCTGTTCCGCAGCCTGTTCCTCTGCCGTCTCCTCCTGCGTCCTCTTTGCCTGACGTTCCGGACCCTGCGTCTGACCGGTTTCGTGCTCAGCACCCTACTGTCACGCGTCTACTAGCCACAGTTGTCACTGACCCGTCGTTTGAGTCTGCTGCTGCGTCTGCTCTTGTCGCTGAGCTTGTTGACTTTGCTGCTGCCTGTCGTCTAGACTTCACTGCCAGTCTTGTTACTGAGTCTGAGTCTGTCTGTCCTCCGTCCGTCGGGGGTGAGTGTGCTCTTAGCACGGACGTCCTTGAGGACAGGCAGGAGGAGTTCCAGTGCCTTGCTGCTGCTTTACCTCATCTTGTGTCCTCGCTACTTGCCCCTGAGGGAGACCCGGATGCACCAGACATCCCGACTCCGCGCTCTTACGCAGAGGCGATAGAGGGTCCCTACTCCTCTCAGTGGCAGGCAGCCATGGACGCAGAGATGGCTTCCTGGAAGTCCATAGGCACCTACGTTGACGAGGTTCCCCCACCTGGGGCGAACATCGTCAGTGGCATGTGGATTTTCAGGGTGAAGCGGCCGCCGGGTTCTCCGCCTGTCTTCAAGGCGCGTTACGTGGCTCGAGGCTTCAGTCAGCGAGAGGGAGTTGACTTCTTCCAGACCTTCTCCCCCACTCCGAAGATGACCACTCTTCGGGTGCTGCTGCACGTTGCTGCTCACCGTGACTACGAGCTTCACTCTCTTGACTTCAGCACAGCTTTCCTGCAGGGCAGCCTGCACGAGGAGATCTGGCTGCGCCGCCCCCCGGGCTTCACTGGGTCGTTCCCTCCTGGTACCCAGTGGAGCCTCCGGCGGCCGGTCTACGGTCTCCGCCAGGCGCCACGTGAGTGGCACGACACACTGAGGACTACGCTTGCGGCTCTTGGGTTTGCGCCTTCTACTGCTGACCCGTCGCTGTTTCTGCGCACCGACACTTCCCTGCCGCCGTTCTACATCCTCGTGTATGTCGACGACTTGGTTTTTGCCACTGCTGACACTGAGGCTCTCGCCCACGTGAAGTCGGAGCTGCAGAAGAGACACACGTGCACAGACTTGGGTGAGCTGCGCAGCTACCTTGGCTTGCAGATCACCCGAGACAGAGCACGTCGCACCATCACCTTGACTCAGTCACACATGGTGCAGCAGGTCCTTCAGCGCTTCGGCTTCACCTGGTCTTCAGCACAGGCCACTCCTCTGGCTACAGGTCACACGCTCTCAGCTCCACCTTCGGACGAGTCCGTAGAGCCGAGTGGTCCTTACCCAGAGCTAGTCGGCTGCCTCATGTACCTGATGACTTGCACTCGACCTGACCTCGCGTACCCTCTTGGTCTCCTGGCTCGCTACGTGGCTCCTGGTCGGCACCGACCTGAGCACATGGCTGCTGCTAAGAGGGTACTGCGTTACTTGTGCAGCACATCAGGCATGGGGCTAGTGCTTGGAGGGACGAGCCCAGTTGTCCTCACTGGGCACTCAGACGCTTCTTGGGTTGACGACCTGGCTACTCAGCGGTCGTCACAGGGTTACACCTTCAGCCTTGGCTCTGGTTCAGTTTCGTGGCGTTCTACACGCTCGACTTCAGTTCTCGGCTCCAGTTGTGAGGCTGAGATCTATGCCACCGCCATGGCTGCACAGGAGTTACGCTGGCTCACCTACCTGCTGACTGACTTGGGAGAGCAGCCTCGTTCTCCTCCAGTGCTGTACGTTGACAACAAGGCCGCCATTGCCTTGTGTGAGGAGCACAGACTGGAGCACAGAACGAAGCACATTGCTCTGCGTTACTTCTTGGCTCGAGAGTTGCAGCAGCGAGGCCAGCTTCGTCTTCGCCACGTGGCCACTCGGGCCAACACTGCTGACATATTCACCAAGGCACTTCCGTCTGGTGATCATCAGCGCTTTTGTACTCTGTTAGGCCTTGTGCCTACGTTTCCACACTTGCTGTAGTCTCTGCTTGTACTGTGATCTGTACATATATATATATATATATATATATATATATGCATGCTGGCTCTTGCTAGGTAGCCATCACTGTACTGTTATTGCTGCATATATATCTCTGCATGTGAACTGGCCCAGTGGCCCTTTGCTTGTGCTCAGAATGCGTGGTGACGTTGTGATCCACCCTGAGCTTGTTTTGCTTCTCTTGACTGGTCGTGTGACCCCTTGTTCTCCCCCACTTTGCCTATGGGGGTGTGTCAAACTATATGTGCTGCATATTGTCTAGGCTGTAGTGGGGTAGCCCATATGGGGTACAACCTAGTTAGGGTTTACTACTTGTACTCCTGCATCCTGTTAGTTCATCCATTCCTGCTGCTAGATTCTGACACCCGCTACTGCAGAACTCTAACGGACGTCATGGCACAAGCTAGTTGGGCGTAGGAGCGACACGAGTTAGAATCGGCCGAAGCGAGGAAAGGTTGGAGGTAGGAACAACTAGAGCTAGAAACGCCTGGCGGCTGGCGCTAGGAATGGCCGGAGCAAAGAGCGGCTGGAGCTATAAACGACCGGAGTTAGGAGCGGTTGGGGCTTGGAGCGGCTGGAGAGAGGAGCGGCAGGAGCTAGAAACGACTGGAGCTAGGAACAGCTGGAGATAGAAACGGCTGAGCTAGAAACGGTCGGAGCGAGGAACGGCTTGAGCTAGAAGCCCTGAAAGTGCTTATAATTTGACACGTCAACCCTGGGTGCCCTTACAGTACGCAAGAAGTTTGGGTGGCATTTTAATCGAGGACCAGGTATAAGCGCCACATCCAAATTGGAACCACATGTGCTTATCATATGTACGTGTCAATCAGGGCCCTAGATTCGTTTTGGACCAGGCTGATCCATCAGCGTTGGTCCATAAAAAAAGGCTGTTAATTAGCATTACCTAGCAAAAACACGCTGAAAAATCAGTGTTGGTGCAAAAAGTATGGCTGATTTTTTTTTTCTGATTTTTTTTTTTTTTTGTGAAGGTGAAGTACACAATTGTACTCCTGTATGGTTCATCTTGCAATGAGTATCGAGATCTGGTAAACAGGGCGCGAGAGAAGCAAGTGGGTGCGAGAGAAAGAAGTGGGTGCGATAGGGGCAGGTGAGCTGCGGGGAGGGGCAGGAGAGGCAGGTGGGCCCGGGGGGAGGGGAGGTGCAGGAGAAGCGGGTAGGTTGGGAGACGCGGGCTGGGGGAAGAAACAAGGTGAGCAGGGTTGAGAAAGGGGAGGTCTGGGGAGGGGAAATGTGCGACCAGTAGGGGCGAGAAATTGAGGTGGTTAGGGGGCGGTGCGAGAGAATCGGTTGGGCCGGGGGGGTGGGGAGATAGGCACATTTGAAGGATCCCGGTAGTAGACTACAGGATCAGCATACACTCGAAAAAAAAAGTCTGAAAAAACAGACAAGATACAAATAAAATGGCTGAAAAATCAGCCAAAGTACATAATGAAAAACTTTGGATTCAGCCTAGGGTATAAAAAAAAGCCTGATTTAACACTGAATCAGCGTAAAAGGGCTGATATCTAGGGCCCTGGTGTCAATATTCGAGGAGAGACGGTAATGTCTGTTTTTGTTACGTACAAGAATGCGTGATGCATTTCCTTATTGTAACAGCTTTAGGGTATGTATATTATTGCGTGCATTAAAACATGTGTTTTTAGTGTCAATAAAAATCGTAACTTAAAATTGCTTTATAGGCAAATATCAGAAATCATATTAATTTATAAGTAAGGAGTTCTAAAACTGTTTCGAGTCGAAGCGTAGTGGGTTACGTCCTATCGATGAAATGTTTCGCGATCGTGACTGGTGAACGCAGATCTTCTGCATTTGTCACGAGATTCTTGATTGGTGTTCACCGCCATGTCAGCACGCACAGCCAATTTAGCGCATCGTTGCCATACCCTCCCAAACATTCGCCCCTCTCGGTCTTGCTGCGACAGCGTGCAAGATTTCGAACCCTTCTGCATCCTTTCTCCACACCGGCCAGTTCACTCGCGTTTTCTCACCGCAGCCATGGCCTCCGCTGTTGCCACCGTCGCCGCTGCCTCCCCTACCGCCATCACTTGCCAGGCCTCCGCCTCTAGCAGGAATGTATCCGTGAGGAGCGGATTCATGGGAGCCACTCTCCGTGTCTCTCCAGCTGCCAGAGGTACATAGCCGCTGCTGAGGCACGACCATGCTGTCATTGCGTACCTGTCTAACATCCCGATTTTGCTCACCTCGCAGCCGTCCGCGCCGAGAAGTTTGCTGTCCGTGCGTCGTCGTCTGAGGAGCTCGGTGGAACCCAGAAGCAGATTCTCGAGGCGTTCTCGGGGGTGAAGGCCAAGGTACATGAGACTCCGTGCATAAAGATTGTAACTTGCATTCGTCGCTATTGCACTCGTCGAAATTTCGATTGAAGCGACGTTGCATAATGATTGCAACTCGTCCGTGCAGTGGGACACCGTGGAGAACAAGCCCACCGTGCTGCTCTACACGGGCGGCGCCGTGCTCGCCTTGTGGATCACCAGCGCAGTCATGGGAGCCATCGACTCGCTGCCTCTGGTAGGCTCTCGTTCGTGTGACTTCCATTTCACGCGCGCTCCCTGATCGATCTTACACTGAATCCCAAATTTCTTTTTTTTTTTCTTCTTCTTAATGCCAGGTCCCGGATTTTCTGAAGCTGGTCGGCACTATCTATGGTGGCTGGTTCGTCTACCGCTACCTCCTATTCGAGGTGAGCTTTCCTACAGTGAAATTTGGACGTTCATCATTCTGCAATAGCTAGCTGTTGGTGTTATCTCCATGTTGTTAGCGTCTCCCCTCAATTCGTCTCTGTTGTGGTATGGCAGGCGAGCCGGAAGGAACTGGCGACTCTCATCAACGACCTCAAGAACCAAATTGCTGATTCGAAATAGACATACATATACGTTGAAGATGTATTATACCTCTTCCATTTTTTTTATTAAGGATAACGCAGTTCTTCTCACTAACCAAATAAGGTTTGGCTCCCTGATTCTCTGGAGTGTACAGCACAAGCCCCGCTAATGCACTGGTGGTTTCATTCAATTTTACCTCACTCCAGTGAACCATTCGTCAGAGCCATAGAACCTCCTCCAGAGAACTACCGCTCCAGCGTAGGTTTTGTTGGGTACCATGATTCACGGTTAGAATGTGGCCGAGTGAGCGTTGCAACTCTACACACACACTGCAAGTCGGATTACACTGCAGGGAGGAATACTACTAAGGTACCGTAAAGCTGTCTGCAGCGTTACGGTAGATGTTTCTTCTGAGTACTGAAAGCTCTTCATGCATGTGCATATAACTCCTATAGAAATCTTCAATGCTAATGATGGTGCTGGGTCTGCGAAAGGAACATGCGTACGCAAGGTACCTTGGCATATGGGACCACTTGGGAAAAATATAGACACCAAGCTACAAACAAGGGAAATAAGTTCAGCAGCAGCTAATGCCAGATTGTCACACGCCTTGACCTTCTGTGGGTGACAGCAGGAGAGTGCTGTTGAGAAGCAAGGTGAGCTCAGTGTTGACTGAGAAGCTGGTGGAAGGCGCAGTGGAAGATGGTGGAGACAGACACTAGACGCAGACGAGACACAGCACAGTTCCGGAAAAACCACCTCGTGCCAGGAGGGACACGATTGTGCGAGTCGTGAGCTCAGCTTTCCGCCTGTCAAATAGGGAGGGTTGAGGCAGGCAGGCAGACAGTGCATGGAAGGGCAGGGAAGGCAAGGAGGATGAAGGGCCAGACGAGGCAGCACACACAGGCTGGAAAGGCACCCAGTTCAAAAGAACTGATCCACTATTCACAGGCCCCTGCTCACTTTTGCTCCGATGACGATTTTGGCCTTGCCATTGCAAATTAAAGCCTGTTGGGATTCAAGGGAAAAAGACTGTGTAGATGGATGATACGGGGAGGGTAGGACGAAAAGGTGGATGGCACACCCTCTGCCCCCATTCACCTGCACACGGGGCTTGTTGAAGGGGTTGTGAGTGGTGAGAATCTTGAGAGGCCTTGCTCAGAGGACCTTCGCTCATAGCCATGCCAGGAGATCATGGGGTCATGGGTTGAAGGGGTCATGGGACAATGAGATGATTGGGTGATGCGATCATGGGGTGATGCGATCATGGGGTGATGCGATCATGGGGTGATGCGATCATGGGGTGATGCGATCATGGGGTGATGCGATCAATGTATGTCAATCTTCACTCCGCCTCCAGTCAATGTATGTCACTCTTCCATCCGCCTCCAGTCAATGCATGTCACTCTTCCCTCCGCCTCCAGTCAATGTATGTCACTCTTCCATCCGCCTCCAGTCAATATATGTCACTCTTCCCTCCGCCTCCAGTCAATGTATGTCACTCTTCCCTCCGCATCCAGTCTCTGTATGTCGCTCTTCCCTTTGCCTCCAGTCAATGTATGTCACTCTTCCCTCCGCCTCCAGTCAATGTATGTCACTCTTCCATCCGCCTCCCGTCAATGTATGTCACTCTTCCCACTGCCTCCAGTCAATGTATGTCACGCTTCCCTCCGCCTCCAGTCAACGTATGTCACTCTTCCCTCCGCCTCCAATCAATGTATGTCACTCTTCCCTCTGCCTCTTGTCGATGTATGTCACACTTTCCTCCGCCTCCAGTCAATGGATGTCACTCTTCCCTCCGCCTCCCGTCAATGTATGTCACGCTTCCCTCCGCCTCCAGTCGATGTATGTCACTCTTCTCTCCGCATCCAGTCAATGTATGCCACTCTTGCCTCCGCCTCCAGTCAATGTATGTCACTCTTCCCTCCGCCTCCCGTCAATGGATGTCACGCTTCCCTCCGCATCCAGTCAATGGATGTCACTCTTCCCTCCGCCTCCAGTCAATGTATGTCACTCTTCCCTCCGCCTCCAGTCGATGGATGTCACTCTTCCCTCCGCCTCCAGTCGATGTATGTCACTCTTCCCTCCGCCTCCCGTCAATGTATGTCACTGTTCCCTCCGCCTCCAGTCAATGTATGTCACTCTTCCCTCCGCATCCAGTCAATGTATGTCACTCTTCCCTCCGCCTCCCGTCAATGGATATCACTCTTCCCTCCGCCTCCAGTCAATGTATGCCACTCTTCCCTTCACATCCAGTCAATGTATGTCACTCTTCCCTCCGCATGCAGTCAATAATGTCACTCTTCCCTATGCCTCCAGTCAATGTATGTCACTCTTCCCTCCGCATCCAGTCAATGTATGTCACTCTTCCCTCCGCCTCCAGTCAATGTATGTCAATCTTCCCTCCGCCTCCTGTCAATATATGTCACTCTTCCCCCCGCATCCTGTCAATGTATGTCACTCTTCCCTCCGCCTCCAGTCAATGTATGTCGGTCTTCCCTCCGCATCCAATCAATATATGTCGCTCTTCCCTCCGCCTCCTGTCCATGTATGTCGCTCTTCCCTCCGCCTCCAGTCGATGTATGTCGCTCTTCCCTCCGCATCCAGTCCATATATGTCGCTCTTCCCTCCGCATCCAGTCGATGTATGTCGCTCTTCCCTCCGCCTCCTGTCGATCTATGTCGCTCTTCCCTCCGCCTCCAGTCCATGTATGTCGCTCTTCCCTCCGCATCCAGTCGATGTATGTCGCTCTTCCCTCCGCCTCCTGTCGATGTATGTCGCTCTTCCCTCCGCCTCCAGTCCATGTATGTCACTCTTCCCTCCGCATCCAGTCGATGTATGCCACTCTTCCCTCCGCCTCCAGTCGATGTATGCCACTCTTCCCTCTGCCTCCAGTCCATGTATGTCACTCTTCCCTCCGCATCCAGTCGATGTATGTCACTCTTCCCTCTGCATCGAGTCGATGTATGCCCGTCTTCCCTCCGCATCCAGTCGATGTATGCCACTCTTCCCTCTGCATCCAGTCGATGTATGTCACTCTTCCCTCTGCATCCAGTCGATGTATGCCACTCTTCCCTCCGCATCCAGTCGGTGTATGCCACTCTTCCCTTCGCCCCCAGTCGATGTATGTCACTCTTCCCTCCGCCTCCAGTCAATGTATGTCACTCTTCCCTCCGCCTCCAGTCGATGTATGTCACTCTTCCCTCCGCCCCCAGTCGATGTATGTCACTCTTCCTTCCGCATGAAGTCAATGTATGCCACTCTTCCCTCCGCATCCAGTCCATGTATACCACTCTTCCCTCCGCATCCAGTCAATGTCTGCGACTCTTCCCTCCGCCTCCTGTCAATGTATGCGACTCTTCCCTCCGCCTCCAGTCAATGTATGCGACTCTTCCCTCCGCCTCCAGTCAATTTATGCGACTCTTCCCTCCGCCTCCAGTCAATTTATGTCACTCTTCCCTCCGCCTCCAGTCAATTTATGTCACTCTTCCCTCCGCCTCCAGTCAATGTATGTCACTCTTCCCTCCGCCTCCAGTCAATGTATGTCACTCTTCCCTCCGCCTCCAGTCAATGTATGTCACTCTTCCCTCCGCCTCCAGTCAATGTATGTCACTCTTCCCTCCGCCTCCAGTCAATGTATGTCACTCCTCCCTGATAGAAATGGAGCTCAACTGATTGATTAGTGGAGAAGGCACTAGGCCTTAAGTACAAACAAGGTTGGGTTGAGCAAAGCTATGGAGAGGATGGGATGAGAATCCTAGCAAATATCCAACCAGATTTGCTGGATTACAAAGGAATCCCAACCATATAGGGTTGGGATCACAATCTACACTCAACCTACAAAAAACCTACAAGATTTAGAATATTGTACACAAATTTGTTTACAGCCTATTTCTAACACACCCCCTCGGCTGCAACAAATCAGCCACAGGGAGGCCCAACAACCATGGACGAGAGGAGGCGGTAATGGTCTTGGCGAACAAGTGACTTGGTAAACAAGTCAGCAAGGTTGTAGTCGGAGGCAATGTGGTCAGCCTTCAGCTGCTCGCGCTGCACCAGCTCACGAAGAAAGTAGTGACGGACTTCAATGTGCTTGGTGCGGCCGTGGAAAACGGGGTCCTTGGTGAGATGAATGGTGCTCTCGTTGTCACACCAAAGCGTTGGGGTTGGTTGCGGATACCCGAGTTCACCCAGCAGGAAGGAGAGCCAACGGGCCTCCTGGGCAGCCATGGTCCCGGCATACAGCTCTGCCTCACAGGTCGACAGGGAGACTGAGGACGACCGAGTGGAGCGCCAACTCACAACCCTGCTGCCAAGGGTAAAGCTGTACCCTTGAGAAGAGCGCCGATCACTCTGGTCACTGTACCCCTCAAGGCGAACAGGGGAAGAGCCGCCAAGTGTGAGCACATAGTCCTGTGTGCCTTTGAGATTGCGAAGGACCCGCTTGGCGGCAGACCAGTGGTGGCGAGTGAAGCGACCAGGTGCAACGTAGCGGGACAGTACACTGACTGGGTAGGCCAAGTCTGGCCGAGTGCACATCATCGCGTACATGAGGGACCTAACGAGCTCAGGGTATGGCTCGGCAGGTGAGGGAACAGAGGGAACAGAGGGTGCAGTGAGCTGGTGCTGCAGAGAGAGCGGGGTAGGCATTGGTGTTGCATCGTGCATCTTGAACCGCGTCAAGACGTTGTTGATGTAAAACCACTGCGAGAGGGTGATGGTGCGGGCCCAGATAGTTCGTCAGCTTCCCAAGGTCCGTCATGGCCAGCTTCTCACCTAGTGAGGGTTTTAACTGCTGCCAACTCAGCCTGATCCTTGGTAACAAGGATCATGTCATCGACATAAACCAAGACGAAGAAGCGGGATGGTGTTGCACGGATGAAGAGGCTGGGGTCGGAGGTGGATGGGTGAAAGTCGAGGGACCCTAGGGCGCTCTTGAGCTTATTGTGCCATTCCCGGGGTGCTTGCTTGAGGCCATACACTTGCCGATTCAGCTTCCATACAGTGCCTAGTGGAAAGGGAGCTGGAAATCCTTCGGGCCGCTCCATATAAATGTCCTCTCGAAGGACCCCTAGAAGAAATGCAGACGACACATCCATGCAGTCAACCTCCATGTCATCTCGTGCGGTTGCATCGAGAAGGGTGCGGAGTGTGGGAGGTTTGGCGGTGGGAGAGAATGTCTCAAAGAAGTCCAGTCCATGCTTTTGAGTAAATCCCTTGGCGCAGTATCGGGCTTTGAAGACATCGGTGAATGTTCCCGTGTGAATGAAGGCCTCACACTCTGCGTCAATGGCCCCCAGCCACTGGGCGGCGTGAGGACCAGAGACTGCTTCAGCATAGGTGAGAGGTGTGGGGATGGAGGTGTTGTCGGAGAAATTGAGGGTGGGAGAATCAGCGATATCTGGAAAGAGGAAGCAGAGCGCGTGTATGGCTGAGTTGATGTCAATCAACTCCTCATGTCTGTCTTCAAGGAGGGAGGGCATGAGAGAATAATCACCCCCGACAGGAGGAGGATTGAGGGAGACTCGAACGAAAAGGGAGAGCGGCTTGGGAGCTGGATGCGAGCGAGTGCGAGAAGCGATGGGGGAGGGAGGCGGAGCTGGAGGAGGAGTAGCAGTAGGTGAGGTGGGAATGGGAGGAAGAGCAGAAACAGGAGCGGGATCAGTGGTAGGAGGAGGAGGAGGAGGAGGAGGAGGAGGAGGAGGAGGAGGAGGAGCTGGAGGAGCTGGGTGACGGCGGTGGTAGGTTTTGAGAGGAACGGGCCCGGTAGGAGGAGGGGGAGCTAGAGCGGGAGGAGAGGAGAGAGGAGATGGAGGAGGGGGGGGAGGAGGAGGGAAGGAGCGAGGGAGACTGCGTGATGCTGGAGAGGGAAGGGGGTGATGGGGGATCAGAGATGGTGGAGGGAGCAGGAAGAGGAGGAGATGGAGTGTCGGGAAGAGGGAGGCTGGCAAAATCAGCCCAAGTAAGAGAAGGAGGCGGAGGAGAGGGGGAAGCCTTGGAGGAGGGGTAGAACGGGTGAGAGTCATCAAAGAAAACGTCTCGGCTGCGATAGAGCTTGTTGGTGGAAGGATGGAGGAAGAGATAGTCCGGGGAATCTGAGTTGTGCCCAAGGTACACGCATGTGATTGTTTTGGGAGCAAGTTTGCCGCCAGCTGTACGACGGGCATGGGAGTTGAGGAGGACATAGGAAGTGCACCCCCATACGCGTAGAGGGCGGGCGGAAGGCTTTTGGCCCGTCCACAGCTCAACGGGGGTGGTGTGGGTGTGATGAGGATGAGGATGGAGATTGTGGAGGGTGGCAGCATGAAGCATGGCGTACCCTCAGAGAGAGGGAGGGGCGGAGGCGTGCGTGTGGAGGCAGCGAGCGATCTGCACCACGATGCGGTTCCGGCTCTCAGCAACACCGTTCTGTTGGGGACTATCTAGGAGAGTGAAGGTCTGACGGATACCTTCAGTGGAGCAGAAAGCTTTGAGAGAGTTGTTGCGGAATTCACCGCCATCGTCAGAGTGAAGAACCTTGATGGTGGTTTTGAAGTGTTTATGGGCCTGCTTGGCCCATTCGATGATGACGCCTAGGGCTTCAGACTTGGAGGAGAGAAGGTGGACAGACATATAGCGGGAATAGTCATCAATGATGACAAGGAAGTAGAAGTGTCCGCCACGAGAACGAACAGGAGCTGGGCCCCATAGGTCCATGTGCATGTGATCGAGAGGTGCAGTTGAGATGGACTCAGTGGGGGGATGGGGCTGTTCACGGAGCTTGCTTTGTGCACAGTCAAGGCAAGGCGGCCCTAGGTTGGAGGTAGGAGAGGGAAGTGAGGCTGGAAGTCCGTGGAGGAGTTGTTTTGTGGCAAGGTCGGAAAGTGCACGGAAGTTGATGTGGCCGAGGCGGTGATGAAAAAGCATGGTTTTGTCGGAAAGGAGGCGGCAGTGACAGGTGGAGGAGTCTGTGGAAGGGAGCGGAAGGTTGGTGAGCGAGCACGTTTGAATGGGAGGTACAACGAGCGTGTATAAGTTGTTGGAGTTTAGGGTGAAGCGGGCTAGATGAATGCCGGTTTTGGCGTCAAAGAGGTCACAGTAGTCGACATCATTGGGAAAGATGGTGATCACTCCTGCATGTTGGATTTCGCGCTGTGCAAGGAGGTTGTAGCGGAGGATTGGGGCACAGATGCCAGTGATTGTGCCTGATGGGAAGGCTGGACAAGGAACTGTGGAGGACCCATGGCATTGGATGGAGAAGCTAGAATCGGCTCCGAGGAGTGGGGTGGGAGCCTGGTAAGGATCGAATGCAGTTTGGTCTTTGAGCACTGTGTGGGTGGCACCACTGTCTAGTATGAACTCGATCCCTTGTATGTTTGAAACACCGATGTACTGTGACCCCTTCTCATTAATAATACCAGCACCAGAGAACATGAGGTTGAGGCGAACATCAGATGGGGTGCTAACAACAGAGGGACTAGGTTCCTCCACTGCCTCGACCTGGTTCACGCGACGGGGTGGGGCCTAGTTGGGAGGGCGCTTGTTGGTTGAGACACCATGAACATCATACCACTCGTCGTCTCGCTTCTTGAAGCAAGTTGCCTCAGGGTGGTTGGTGCCTCCGCATTTCTGCCCCGCACGTGGACCCTTCCTAATGATGTAGGGGCATGGGGGAAAGGAGTTGCGCCTCGGTCCCTGCTGGGAGCGGAATGGGACTCCAGGTGTGTAGCGCACAGCATTTACGGATGCTTGGGCTGCAAGGTCCTTTTCAGCGGAAAGAAGGGCCGATGCGACTTTCTCGAAGGTGAGTTCCTTGGTGGGAAGCTGCTTGAGCATGGAGCTGGTAACATTGTAGGCTAGGGTAAGTCCTACAAGTAGCCCAGCTGCAGGTGCCTGTTCGGGGAAAATAATCCCTATGTCCTTGAGTTCCTCATGGATGTTGCGGATTTCAGAGATGTTGTCTGCCATGCCAGGGCATTCCTCAAGGCGGACCTGGAACATTCGCGGAATGAGGATGGCAACTCTCACTGCTGCCTTGTCATGAAAACGGTCCTGGAGGTATTTCCAAATGTCATGCGCGGAGCGAAAGGTGCGGAAGGATTTGACAAGCTCAACTGGAGTGGTGGTGATGAAAACCCTAATAACTGCTGCATCCGCCTACTCCCACACACTGAAATCGGTCTCATACTTGGTGTTTTTAGCTTCAGAAGTGACCTTCTCTACGGCAGTGGCTCCTTCGCCAAGAGGATCGGGAGGGAGAGGCATCTTTCCCTTGCCGCGGTTGAGGAGTATGTCCTTGAGGCATATCCCCTTTAGTTCCGTGCTAAGGAGGTGCTTCTCCACCCCATAGCACCATTCCCCAAAGTTGGTGCTCGTTCCGTTGGGAGCGAGATTGAGAACAATGAGGTTTCCGACGAGGGTGGAAGTTGAAGTTGCCATTTGCGCGGAGCGCAGCGCTAAATTCACCGATACGTAGCGGAGCGAAGCGGAGCGGAGTGAGAAAGAACAACTATTTTCCTGCATTCATGTGCAAGTGCCAGAGCACGTATGCAGTGACGTGTCCTGTACATGAGCTAATGAATGCGTGCTTTCCCATGTATTTGTGTCATTTATTTCTCCACCGCTCTCTGGGCCTCATTCAAGGATGTTGGAAACAACCACTTCACTGGAATGTTCCCAGATTTTATTCTGTGCCAGAAGCCTTTTTGTCCTGTAAGACATCCACTCGTGGCCTTGAACAAAAGCGAGTTGCACTCAAATAACAAAAACGCAAGCAACAGAAAGTACGGAGCCGAACCGGCTCGCTCTCGTTTGGTTTATTTCCAGCGGAACCGCACAAATTAGCCTTTTATTCGTGTAACGCATCCATGGATGCGTGACCTCAAACGAAGGCGGGGCATTTCTTGCAGTACTTCTTCCTAGCTGAACAGCTCAAATGGCCAATCCAAATGGTCATTGCAGAAACTTGGCCAACAACAGTTTCACAGGGACCATCCCCCGCGAATTGACCAAGCTTGTCAACCTGACCGACATTTAAGTTGCACTGCTGCGAACTGTAGCGGGGTTGAGGATCTGTTTAGCCTTGTGCTTGAATATTTGAGGTCACTTTGAGGCTCTTGATACTGTTGTGCAGAATTCTCAATAGCAACAATTTCCATGGAACTATCCCATCTGGCCTGCTTCGGCTACCCGGTTTGTAGTGGCCGTAAGTAGCTCCCGTACTCCTGTTTCGGAAGATTCTTTTCTTCCGCCTTGTCTTTCTCTCCATGAAAGGGTGAAGATCTGAGTATGCATACAAAACAAACGTAAATATTACTATTTCAAATATGCCAAATGGTATTTTGCAAGTACTCTGCTCCACTACCAAACACCAAATCAGGAGTTCGCATGCTACATGCTTTCGATGTTTCTCCCTGATCTCTCAAGTTTCCAACTTTCCACCCCAAGCTCGTTGTCTGCCCTCGCAGAGGCGACGAGGCATTGATGTGCTTTGGTTGGCGGAATCCTTTTAATTTCCGAACGCAGGGATGTATTTAACAACTCTCTTTCTGGAAAACTCCCACGGACTCTCAGGGTCACACCTTCTCTTTACATGCTGTAAGAAGTTGAACCACTGTGTGCTGCCACTGCTGTGTCTTGCTACCATTGTGTGTGCCCGGTGCAACGTTGTCCCTTCATGGTAACTTTTATGCCCCTCGAATCTTCGTCTCCTTTTGAACTGTGCAATGGCCTGGGAGGAAATGGCTTCATGGGCTCCTTACCAGACTTCTCACACTGGAACGTCAGCTGTGCAGAGGTGTAAATAAGCCTTCTCATACTCTCTTCCTCCTTTTCCCACCCTAAACAACGCTTGCTCAATCTTGGCCTTAGCACTAGGGTGCAAAATTGTGCCTTTCTATTCCATATTTTGGGTGAAAAAATCACTTACAATAAGAGAAGTGGGGGGAGCCGTTTCACCCTAGCTTCTTGATAATTCTGGTCCGAAAAAAATGTTGTATCTTGGTGGGAAACTTTGACTGAAAAAAAAAAAAAAAACAAGAAAAGAAAATAAAAGAGACAGAGAGGGAGATTGAAATTGTCAAAATTCGATACGTGCAAAATTACTTGCATTCCGCTGCCAGATGTGTGCCGATCTGCGCAGAGCGTGGGTGAAAGCAAGTTTCTGTACCCGACCTGAGGGCGGGTCAGGCGCGACCCGGTCCTTTAAGGTTGGGTCGGGTCAATTTTTTGGAAACTCCGACCCGGGAAGACTGGACCTGACCCGACCAGGTACCCTCCTGGCCAGCCGAAATCGGGTGAGGTCGGTACGGATCAAATGCTCATTCTTGCATATAGTGCATTGCTTGCTCCCATAGTAAGCTGTTGCGCTCACCTTACTCGCGACAGGCTATCTCGCTACTGCCTCGCCCGTGTTGTGGCTCAGAAATCTCAACGACAACAACTTCACAGGGTCAATTCCTGACTCCATCTCCACCCTCACCACCCTCGTTAGCATGTTGAGCCTTCTTGTGCCACAACGAGCCGTAATGCTTGCCATGAGCACATATCCATGGAGCTATTCCCATCTGAACAAGGTGGGATGTCGTTTAGAAAAGTCACCGTTGAGCCTTTGCAGTGGCACACAGTTTATGGCAGGAGAGAGTTAGCAGTGGCAGCCTATGCACACACGCAGCTAAATACGCTTAATTCGCACTTCCAACCAATGTACCCCGTTGCTATTCACTGCTCTGCAGTTTTCTCAACAACAACCAGCTGACTGGCACCATCCCTTCAGTCATCTTCACCATGAGGAATCTAACAAACCTGTAAGCCTCATGGGATCCCCTTTCTAAGTGCCCATCAAAGGTCCCTACCTCTGCCCCATGCGCTGCTTCTAGTCGCGATGTCGCCCTGCCATTGCCCTTCAAATGCATCGTTGTGTCCCCCTGCCATTGCCCTTCAAATGCATCGTTGTGCCCCCCTGCCATTGCCCTTCAAATGCATCGTTGTGTCGCCCTGCCATTGCCCTTCAAATGCATTGTTGTGTCGCCCTGCCATTGCCCTTCAAATGCATCGTTGTTTTGCCCTGCCATTGCCCTTCAAATGTATCGTTGTGTCGCCCTGCCATTGCTATTGCCCGTCAGCTACATGGCCAACAACCATCTGAGTGGCAGTCTGCCAGACGCCATCAGCCAACTGGAGAATCTTGAACAGATGTGAGGCTGCTATGTGCCTTCCTCCTCTACTTCTTTAAAGAATAGTGGCAGCTTAAAAAGCAACACAGGCAGCGCCCGCACAAGCTTGTATTACATCGTTACCATAAGGGATGTAGCAACTTCTACACCATGAAATGAACACAAGAGACCAAAACACACAAACATCACCTGTGCCATCCCCACTCCACCCCCTGCTCTTTATGCAACTGTTCCCACCGTCGTTCCTGCCAATGCTCTTCCTGTCTCCCTAGCTGGTTGGACAACAACAAGATTGAAGGCCCTCTGCCAACTGGCCTTTGCTGGCCTGTGGTGCCTGAGAGTGACAGTCATACACCTGATTGATTCTTTTAAGGAGTTTGCCAACCAGGACTTACTTCTTTCCTGTTTTCATGATTCTAGAGATTGTTAAAATGTCAAGTAGTTTCACTTTTGTGTGTTTGCCTTTTTTTATTGGTGTGTGACTCACGGCGCTGCATGGTGTGTGTTGTGCTGCTGGCAGCTTGATCAGAAACTACCTCTACGAACCCCTGCCAGACTGCCTCTTTGACGAGTGTATCACACAAATGTGAGCCTACCGTGCGTACACTAATTCCATTGTTACCCTCAACATGGGAATTGCACCGACGTCATTATCTAGTGAGATGGCCTCCGACCAAACACTCAGTATCATCTTCTGCCCTCCGTGAGCCACTTGTGCTTCCTACAGTGATGTGAGTGGCAACAGCCTGTACGGGCGCATCAACCGTGACTTTGAGAACAAGGCGGATGACAATGCGCTCATCAACTTGGCTCACAACTTCTTTTGAGATGGGGCGCTCTTTTCTGTCGGCTGCAAGGTCTGCCCCACTGAGGTCAGCGAGCCCAACAGCCTGTACACGCGGGACACCTCTCCATTGAAAGGGTTTGGTGGCAAGTGCCACAATCTTGCTCTGGGTTCATCCGTGGCGGGGTCGGGCAAGTTGGCGAGGGTAGCCCTGTCGGGCAACTGCCTGACCCTCACCCCAAGCAACAAGAGCTCCTCCAACGCCACCCAGCGCAGCACGGCAGCCTGCCAGGCGTTCTGCAGCATCACTGCCATCGGCCCGTGCGACGGCCACGAGGCGTGTGTGCCGGCTGCCCCCACCTCCCCCACCAACTTCACTTGCCTGTGTGATGCCGGGTACACCACTGTCGACTCGGACAACGGCTCCTCCTCATGCGCCATCGTGCACTCCACCACCACCACTGGTAACCCTTCCTTCATTCTTACACCTCCACCGCACTGTCTCATTGCTATGTTTTGCACCAATAACCACGTTTCATGAGGCTTCTGCTATACGCACGTTTATCACCGCCCCATGTCCATTCCTTGGCAGTTTCGTCTCTCTCCTCGTGTGCCATAGTGGGCATTGTTCTGGGCTGCTTTGCTGGCTTCACGCTGCTGGCTGCGGTGGTCGTATGGCTGCTGTGGCCCTGCAGACCGAGTGAGCCCCCTCGACCCTACTTCATTTCCCCCATTGCTGCACCTATTTCCTGGCTTCCTTCTCCGCTCCCTACCGCTCCCAAATTTGTGCACTATAATTCTGCCTTTCCAATGCCCTCATGCTCTCTCCACTCATCTACACCCTCAGTCCCCGACTCCTCTTATCTGGCGTATTGTGTGTGCACAGAGAAGTGGGAGGGCTAGATGTGTGTGAGCAGTTCTTGCTGCAGCAGATGCTGAGTGCCACCAACAACTGGTCGGAGGACAACGTGCTGGGCAAGGGTGGCTTTGGCATTGTCTACAAAAGGCCGCTCGCCACAGGGCCAGCTGTGGGTCGTCAAGCGATCCACCATCATGACCAACGACTTTGAAACGGAGGTCAGGCACCATCACCAAGCGTCTAATCCCCTGCATTCCGCCCTGCAAAAATACGGTAATCTACGTTTTCCGAGTTGGTGACCTGCAATTCAATGCTTGCCTGTCGCTGCCCATGCCTGTCGCTGCCCATGTCTGTCTCCCTGCATTGTGTTCCATGTCCATGTTGCAGGTGCGAGCCATGGCCTCTCTCCACCACACACATCTCCTGTGCCTGCTGGGCTTTTGCCTGGACCAGAACGTGGAGGCGGGCAAGCAGGAGCAGATTCTCGTGTACAAGTTCATAGGCAACAGGGACCTGTAGTACCACGTCCATGCCACCAATAGTGAGTTGCACCAGGCATTTGCTTGTTTTGTTCGAACATTTATGTGTTGCGCTCGGTATTCATGTTTCGTGACCCCTATCCGCTCTCGTTGCGCCAGAGATTGCACCTAGCACAGGGAGCAGCAGAGGGCCTGGCGTACCTGCATGGGCTTGACACACCCATCATTCACCGCGACATCAAGCCTGCCAACGTCCTCGTGACTGCCGAAATGCAAGCCATGGTGGCTGACTTTGAGCTGCTCAAACGCCTCACTCACGGCGATTCTGATGCCACGCGAGTGGCTGGCACGCCGGGCTATGTGGATCCAGACTACAACCACACCAACGTCATCACAGCCAAGAGTGATGTGTTTAGGTCAGCATGCAAGCTTGTTCCTTTGCACAACGCGTTAACCTTGTGCACCTCGGTTGTTTTGTTTTCCAGGTTATGTTCAATACTTGTACCCTGTGCCTCTCTCCATGTTGTGCCATGTTTATTCCTCTTTCTCCAATTCATGATTGCTTACAGCTTTGGAATCGTGCTTCTTGAGTTGTTGAGTGGAAAGCCGCCCCGAGTCGTCACAGAAAGGCATATAACGCACATAAGCATATGGGTATGCTCGTCAAGTTTTGAACTGGCAAAAAACAAGTAATATGAAAAAAGGCTGCAAGATCTCAAATCCATATCTGACCTCATTATTCTATGGCCGCACATTGACCTTAGTTCTCTTGCATGTTAGTTGTCACTGCCTTTCCTTGTTGTCATACTACTGTCCACCATCTGCCCTGCTTGTGTCATGCTGCTTAGCACCGCCTCTCCCATCATCACCCTACCTTGCGAGCATGCCCTCCAGGCTATGAAGCTGGTGCAGGCGTATGAGCCACAAGAGCTGAAGGACCGCACGATGCCAGCGGCAAGCGAGGAGGCCATAGTGGACTTTGCAGATCTGGCTCTGGACTGCATCAAATCTCCCGACACACGGCGACCCACCATGATGGATGTGGCGTACCGCCTCAGTGCCCTCATTGCCAAGCACTTTCCTGACTGGGAGGACGAATGGGAGAGTGCAGCGGAAGATGAGAGTCTAAGCAACATGGATATGTCCTCCAGAAATGTTTCTTCTGTGTTGCTTAGAGTGTTGGGCTAAGAAAGCCCTTAGGACCATTTAATGAGTAAGGCTCGGAGTGATGTATTAGCGGAAGCGTCTCTTAATAAGACTTTGGTTAATCCACCGTGTACTGGTATGTGACAACAAGAAAAGTTGACTTATAATGCAGAGATACAAGGTTTATATAAGATTACAAGAATAACATACCGTAGAAACGGCTTTTGTATTAACAATTATTGTAACCTCTAGTGCTATTCGATACAGCGACGACTCGGGTAACTGCTCAATGTCGAGTTCAGTTATTTGTCCTTGCTGTCGCACTGCCTCGGCGAGTCAAAGGTCGCTGACCTTTGACATTCGCTTTAACTTCTGATTGTTGTCACTTTTATCAACCGCTTTACTGTAGCTCGGTTGACTCGGTGTTGCTTCGCTTAGGGCTTGTCTCGGTCTTGCTGTAGTGCTTTGACATTCCAGAAGCGCATTTACAAGTTTCCAACACAAAGAAGGTGGTAGGGATGTTAGGATCAACCCAAGAGGCGTCTGAGTGTCCACGGAGGACAACTGGACCCTGTCCTCGAAGCACCAGCCCCATGCCCGAAGTACTGCACAAGTAGCAAAGCACCCTCTTAGCAGCCTCCCAGTGCTCTCGCCGGTGTCTCCCAGGCGCAACGTAGCGAGCTAGGATGCTACGAGGGTACGCAAGGTCTGGTCGAGTGCAGGTCATCAGGTACATGAGGTAGCCCACAAACTCTGGATACGGGCCACTCGGCTCTACTAACTCGTCCAAAAATGGAGCTGAGAGCGAGTGACCGGTAGGCAGAGGAGTGGACTGTGGCAAGGAGAACTGGAAGCCGAAGCACTGAAGGACCTGCTGCACCATGTGTGACTGAGTAAGGGTGATGGTGCGGCGTGCTCTGTCCCGAGTGATCTGCAAGCCAAGATAGCTGCGCAGCTCACCAAGGTCTGTGCACGTGTGTCTCTTCTGCAGCTCCGACTTCACAAGGGCCAGTGCCTCAGTGTCAGCAGTGGCAAAGACCAAGTCGTCGACGTACAGGAGGATGTAGAACGGCGGCAGCGAAGTGTCAGTGCGCAGAAACAGCGACGGGTCAGCAGTCGAAGGAGCAAACCCGAGAGCCGCAAGCATCGTCCTCAGTGTGTCGTGCCACTCACGAGGCGCCTGGCGGAGACCATAGACTGGCCGCCGGAGGCTCCACTGGGTACCTGCAGGAAACGACCCAGTGAAGCCAGGTGGGCGGCGCAGCCAGATCTCCTCGTGCAGGCTGCCCTGCAAGAACGATGTGCTGAAGTCAAGAGAGTGAAGCTCGTAGTCACGCTGAGCGACAACGTGCAGCAGCACCCGAAGAGTGGTCATCTTTGGGGTAGGGGAGAAGGTCTGGAAGAAGTCAACTCCCTCTCGCTGACTGAAGCCTCGAGCCACGTAACGAGCCTTGAAGACAGGCGGAGAACCCGGTGGCCGCTTCACCCTGAAAATCCACATGCCATCGACTATGTTCGCCCCAGGAGGGGGAACTGCGTCGACGTAAGTGCCTGTGGACTTCCAGGATGCCATCTCTGCGTCCATGGCTGTCTGCCACTGAGAGGAGTAGGGACCCGTGATCGCCTCTGCGTAAGAGCGCGGGGTCGGGATGTCCAGTGCATCCGGGTCTCCCTCAGGTGCAAGCAGCCAGGCCACGAGATGAGGTACAGCAGCCGCAAGACACTCAAAGTCCTCCTGCCTGTCCTCAAGGACGTCCGTGCTAAGAGCACACTCACCCCCGACGGACGGAAGACAGACAGACTCAGACTCAGCAACAAGACTAGTGGCGTAGTCTAGACGACACGCAGCAGCAAAGTCCACAAGCTCAGCAAGTAAGGCAAACGCAGTAGTAGACTCAATGACGGGTCATTGACGACTGTAGCCATGAGACGCGTGAAAGTAGGGCTGGCAGCACTAGCACGGTCAGACTCAGGGTCTAGAATGACAGGAAGAGAGGACGCAGGAGGAGACGGCAGAGGGACGCACGGTGGAACAGAGGAAGGACGAAGTGCCATAGTGTGAGAGTACGACGGCTTATGCCAGCTATGCATGCTTGCCTTTACTTTATTATGCTACTTCTAGCTTAGGTTTATTTTATGCATGCATGAATTGCTTGAATTCCTAGGCTAGGTGCTTTCCTATATTTTATTATAGTTATAGCACCGAGCTAGGTTGCGTACACCGAATTCTGGGCTATTCGGTTGCCACCGAATTGCCTTCTACCGAATTCAGGAAGGGTCTGTTCGGGACGCTTCGCGACCCCCAGAACCTTCGCGTAACACCTGGTTACTGCCCCTTGTGTCGAGCCTATATATAGCCTCGTGTTGTACCCAGGTGATCATTCAATTCAAACTCTCTTTTCTGAGCTCGATCCTAGATCCTCACACTTGGTAATCAGAGCTCGTTTACACGCGAAGTTCTTTCGACCGCTAAAAACCAGTCTTAAAAAAACCGCGGGGGCGACGCAGATAAACATCGATTTCGGGTACGTAAAACCGGTTCCGTGTTTTTCCGCTCCTCCTCGATTCGGTTTTTCGGACGCGTAATGTCAGGCATGGAAGGCCAGGGCGACAACTACGCGACAACGAGCGACGTCGCGAGCCTCCGCACCGACATGGAGCAGACGCAGGCGACGCTTCGTCGACTCGAGGCTTTTCTGACAAGCCATCCGGCGCTCGCCACGACAGCAGCAGCGACTGCAACGACTGCAGCACCGACAACTCCAGCAGCAGTGGCGACACCGACATTTCACGGTCCGATGGCACCACTGACGCCGAACCTCGAAGCAGCACGACCGAGGCTCCCGGAAGCGTTCGATCCAAGCGCGAAGGGATCCGACGTCCGGCGTTTCGTGGCAATCCTCGAAATTTACTTCGAGGCCATTGGCTGTTCGACCCCGACACACGACGCAACACGAATCCGGCTCGCAGCGACACTGTTACGAGGACCAGCACTCGAGTGGATCTACAACACCGACGTGGCCCGCGGGGAGAAAACGTGGACGCAGTTTCGGGCAGAATTAATCGGGCGTTTCGAACCAATTAATACTACCTACATGGCGCGACAACAAATTCATCGGCACAAGCAGTACAGTAGTGTAACGCAGTACACGCAGCAGATGGAGCTCCTGTTCACCCGCATCCCCGACCTGACCGAAGGCGAAAAAATCCAGGCGTACACAGAAGGGTTAAAATTGGAGATTCGGCGGCAGGTGATCGCGGCGAATAACGACAGCTACAGAGACATCGTGCGTGCAGCCGAGCGTTACGACGCGCTGACCCGAGGTCAACCCGAAACACGACGTTTCGCGCCGAACCGTACATTCGGCACGGAGCGATCGGCACCCCCCACGTTCGCCGAACCGATGGACATCGACAAATTCGACGCGAAGCAGCAGCCGACCAAATGCGAATTTTGCGGCGCAGCAGGGCATCAGATTTTGTCGTGCTACAAGATGAAGAAAGTACGTGCGATTATGCAGGGCGGTAACAGTGGAGCACCCCCGAAGTAAAAAAACGGGAATCGCCAGTAGCCGCGGATCGAACTGGCGATCGCGTAAAGATCCGAAAAGCGAAAAAGGGCGACGACGTGGCGACTTCGGAGCGGGCGAAAAAAGGAGAAAATGATGGCGCGAATATAAAACGTCACAACCGGCCGGCATCAGGGGAAACCGCCGAGGCGACTGGTGGCTCCGCGAAAAAAGACTCTGCACCGACCGGGAAACTCCAGCCGGACCCCCACGAAAGTAAGAATTCGTTAAAAGTATCCTATAAAGATACTCGAACAAAAAAATATTGCTTCTCGTGGTTTTCAAGCCTTTGAAAAATTCAGGGGAGAATTAAAGGCCAAGAAAAAGCCTTTAGAAATTATTCAGGTACCTGCAAATTTGGGCAAAGTATTACGGAGCGTAGAAAAGGGTCGTGCGTTCCGTGGTGTTAATATTCTCTCCCCGCAGCGTAGTGTTAAGGCTCCCCGTTGCCCACAGGTGAAGCCTACACAGCTGCAAAGGCTTAGAGGAGACATCCAGGCTCAAGAGAAATTATACAAGCCTCGGAAAGATCCTCCTACCCCCCAGGTGAAGTTGGAAAGTGCTGAGTCGGGTATAGGAAGTAGGGAAGGTATTCATTTTGATGTACCCTATGATCCTATTAATGAGACCCTCTTTGGCTACTCAGCGCAGCAGAAACCACTACTCCTCGAGGTGTTATGCAATGGGCGACGCCTCCAGGCACTGGTGGACAGCGGTGCATCTCACTCAGTATGTGACCGCGGAGCATTGGAGAAAATTGGAGAGAAGGCGGAGGAGACCCAGTTTTCAGCAACCATGGTGGACGGTACGAAGCTTCCCATCCACGGCGAAGCAACCTTGCAGCTGCATATAGGTGCGTTGAGATGGAAGCCGAAGCTACCTGTTACCAACATCAAAGGGTTAGATTTCATCTTGGGGCGAGATTTCCTGAAGCGGTTCAACCCCGAGATCGATTGGGTCAACAGCAAGGTGTGCATCTACAACAACGGGAAGCGGATAGCACTACGAAGCTGGACGGATACAGGAGACATTCCGGAAACAACACTGGCACGGTTCGAACGGATGGTGAACGAGGGCGACGCGGGTTACGTAGCACTGGTCATGGCAGCAGCAGAAGAGGTGAAACCGGGTTCCGAGCTACCCGCAGCAGTGAAAGAAGTCTTGGAGCAGTACAAAGACATCATGCCCGACGACCTACCTGCAGGCGTACCTCCAGCACGCACCCACGAGCACGAGATCGTGGAGGAACCA
Source organism: Closterium sp. Yama58-4 (assembly GCA_947470075.1). Lineage (NCBI taxonomy): Eukaryota > Viridiplantae > Streptophyta > Zygnematophyceae > Desmidiales > Closteriaceae > Closterium > Closterium sp. Yama58-4. Next base: position 672,265 of record CANIUD010000817.1, on the reverse strand, counting down.
GGTGCGAAACCCGTCTCACGTGCACCATACCGACTGAGTCCGACCGAGCTGACAGACATGAAAAAACAGATCGAATATTTACTGGACAGACAACTGATCCGCCCATCCACATCTCCCTACGGTGCACCAGTTCTCTTCACACCAAAACCAGACGGCAGTTTACGGATGTGCATCGACTACCGCGCACTGAACAAACAGACAGTTAAAAATAAATACCCCATACCGCGCATCGACGACTTACTAGACCAACTGCGTGGTGCAACAGTCTTCTCGAAGCTGGACCTACGGTCGGGTTACTGGCAGATCAAGATGGCGGACAACTCGATCCACAAAACGGCGTTCCGTACGAGATACGGCTCCTACGAATACTTGGTGATGCCGTTCGGACTCTGCAACGCACCAGCAACGTTTCAGGCGGAGATGAACCACATCCTTCGACCCCTGCTGGACGAGTGCGTAGTGGTGTACCTGGATGACATTCTCATCTACTCCAAGAACATGAAGGAGCACGTGGAGCATCTGCGGAAGGTGTTCGAAATCCTGCGGAAGAATAAGTTCTACGTGAAGCTGTCAAAGAGCGACTTCGCACTGGAGAAAGTGCAGTTTCTCGGGCACATGGTGAGTGCCAAGGGCGTGCACGTGGACCCGCGGAAAATCGAAGCCGTTAAAAAGTGGAAGGTTCCGGAAAACGTGAAAGAGTTGCAGCAGTTCCTCGGCTTCGCCAACTACTACAACAGGTTTGTGCCGCAGTACGCTAAGATAGCAGCGCCACTGACCGACCTACTGAAAAAGGATACGCCCTTCAGATGGGATACTCCTCATCAGCAAGCCATGGAACAGCTACAGACAGCACTGACCACAGCGCCAGTACTCATCCTACCGGACCCCGACAAGGACTACGTAGTTGAAGCGGACGCTAGTGACCAGGCAGTCGGAGCAGTACTGATGCAGGATCATGGGAACGGGTTACAGCCTATCGCCTACCTCAGTAAGAAGTTACACGGAGCAGAACTGAACTACCCCATTCACGACAAGGAAGCCTTAGCCATAGTCGTAGCCTTCAAGGCATGGAGGTGTCGAAATGAACGGACAGGAATGATTGAACTAGCAGTGAAATCAGTACAAGTACCTAACCCTAGAATTGTGTACCCCCTAAAGGCTAACCCACTGTAGCCTAAACAACCACAACATATATAATGTTTGACACACCCCCATAGGCAAAGTGGGGGAGAACAAGGGGTCACAAGACCAGTCAGAGCAAAGCAAAGCACAAGCAAGCTCAGGGTGGATCTCAAGGGATACCACACAAATTCCGAGCACAAGCAAGTGGTCACAAGACCAGTTCACATGCAGTTTGATAATATAGCAAGAGGTACAGTGATCACAACCTAACAAGTGAAAGCATGCAGGTATATATATAGAGATCACAGTACAAGCAAAGTCAAGAAGTAAGCAAGTGAGGTCCAGTAGGCACAAGGCCTAGAAGAGTACAGAAGCGCTGATGGTCACAAGGCTGAAGCGCCTTGGTGAACACGTCAGCAGTGTTGGCCTGAGTGGCCACGTAACGCAGACAAAGCTGACCACGCTGCTGCAGCTCTCGAGCCAGAAAGTACCGCAGAGCGATGTGCTTCGTTCTGTGCTCCAGTCTGTGCTCCTCACACAAGGCAATGGCAGCCTTGTTGTCGACGTACAGCACTGGAGGAGAACGAGGCTGCTCTCCCAAGTCGGTCAGCAGGTAGGTGAGCCAGCGTAGCTCCTGGGCTGCCATGGCTGTGGCGTAGATCTCAGCCTCACAACTGGAGCTGAGAACTGAAGAAGAACGTGTAGAACGCCAAGAAACTGAGCCGGAGCCAAGGCTGAAGGTGTAACCCTGAGACGACCGCTGAGTGGCCTGGTCGTCCGCCCAAGAAGCGTCTGAGTGCCCAGTGAGAACAACTCGGTCTCGCCCTCCAAGCACTAGCCCCATGCCCGACGTATTGCACAAGTAGCGCAACACCCTCTTAGCGGCATCCATGTGCTCCTTCCGGTGACGGCCAGGAGCGACATAGCGTGCAAGGATGCTAAGAGGGTATGCAAGGTCAGGTCGAGTGCAGGTCATCAGGTACATGAGGCAGCCCACAAGCTCTGGATACGGGCCACTCGGCTCTACGGACTCATCCGAAGGCAGAGCTGAGAGCGAGTGACCGGTAGGCAGAGGAGTGGACTGAGGCGAGGAGTACGTGAAGCGGAAGTGCTGAAGGACCTGCTGCACCATGTGTGACTGAGTTAGGGTAATGGTGCACCGTGCTCTGTCCCGGGTGATCCGCAAGCCAAGATAGCTTGTCAGTTCACCCAGGTCTGTGCACGTGTGTCTCTTCTGCAGCTCCGACTTCACGTGGGCAAGAGCCTCAGTGTCAGCAGTGGCAAAGACCAAGTCGTCGACGTACACGAGGATGTAGAACGGCGGCAGCGAAGTGTCTGTGCGCAGAAACAGCGACGGGTCAGCAGTAGAAGGCGCGAACCCAAGTGCCGCAAGTGTCGTCCTCAGTGTGTCGTGCCACTCACGTGGTGCCTGGCGGAGACCGTAGACTGGCCGCCGGAGACTCCACTGGGTACCAGGAGGAAACGACCCAGTGAAGCCAGGAGGGCGGCGCAGCCAGATCTCCTCGTGCAGGCTACCCTGCAAGAAAGCAGTGCTGAAGTCAAGAGAGTGAAGCTCGTAGTCGCGCTGAGCGGCTATGTGCAGTAGCACCCGAAGAGTGGTCATCTTCAGGGTGGGGGAGAAGGTCTGGAAGAAGTCAACTCCCTCATGCTGACTGAAGCCTCGAGCAACGTAACGCGCCTTGAAAACAGGCGGAGAACCCGGCGGCCGCTTCACCCTGAAAATCCACATACCACTGACGATGTTCGCCCCTGGTGGGGGAACTGCGTCGACGTAGGTGCCTGTGGATTTCCAGGAAGCCATCTCTGCGTCCATGGCTGTCTGCCACTGAGAGGAGTAGGGACCCGCTATCGCCTCTGCGTAAGAGCACGGGGTCGGGATGTCTGGTGCATCCGGGTCTCCCTCAGGGGCAACTAGCATGGACACGAGATGGGGCAAAGCAGTAGCAAAGCACTGGAACTCCTCCTGCCTGTCCTCAAGGACGTCCGTGCCAAGAGCACACACACCCCCGACGGACGGAGGACAGACAGACTCAGACGCAGCAACTAGGCTAGCGGCGTAGTCGAGACGACAAGCGGCAGCAAAGTCAACTAACTCAGCGACCAGAGCAGACACAGCAGAGGACTCAAAGGTAGGGTCAGTGACAACTGTAGCGAGGAGACGCGTGACAGTAGGACGGGCAGCACGAAGGGAGTCAGACTCCGGGTCAGGAAGAGTAGGAAGAGAGGACGCAGGAGGAGATGGCAGAGGGACACGCTGAGGAGCAGTGGAGGGACGCAGAGTCATGTAGTGAGTGCCAGGGACAGGAGGAGGACGCTCACGTGGGACACGACGACCAGTGCGAGCAGCACGAACAGGCGACGCAGAGCGAGACGCAGGCGACACAGGACGAGACTCAGGCTCACGACGCTCCGTAAGACCTCCTGTGGGACCAGTGTAAGGAGAAGGACCAGGGAGCAGCGAGGCAGGCGGTAACTGTGACTGTGACTGGACAGGCGGTGGACACTCTAAGGAGGGAGCAGGACAAGGAGGAGGAGGCTGACCAAGAACCTGCTGAAGGAGCGGAACGAAGTACGGCCGGGGCCGCGCAGCGACTCCAGAACCAGTAGAGACACCACCAGCACCCGCAGCAGCTCCAGCAGCGCCAGCTCCAGGGTCCTCAGCACCAGAAGTAGCCCCAACTCCAGGGTCCGCAGCACCAGCAGCAGCTCCAACGTCAGGGTCCGCAGCACCAGCAGCAGCTCCAACGCCAGGGTCCTCAGTACCAGCAGCAGCTCCAACTCCAGGGTCCGCAGCACCAGCAGCAGCTCCAACTCTAGGGTCCGCAGCACCAGTAGGAGCTCCAGTACCAGGGTCCCCAGGACTAGCAGCAGCGCCAACTCCAGGGTCCGCAGCACCAGCAGCAGCTCCAACTCCAGGGTCCGCAGCACCAGCAGCACCAGGAGAGCCTCCAGCACCAGCAGCAGCACCTCCAGCACCAGGGTCCGCGACACCAGGCGCGCCACTCCGGAGAGTGCAGCGCCGCTCGTACCACTCACGGATCCGCTCAAGAGAGGGCAGCTCCCGCTGAGGAGGGGAGGCACCAGCACTAGTCTCAGTAGTACTCCTGGCTCCAGAGGCACCTCTCCGGAGGCTGCAGTACTCTGAGTACCACTCACGCAGCTGCTCCGAGGAGAGAGCTCCTCCAGGTGTAGGACTCCCAGGCTCAGCACCCCCAGACTCAGAACTCCGCGGCTCAGCACCCCCAGGCACAGCACCCCCAGGCTCAGTACCCTCAGGCTCAGCACCCCCAGACTCCGCACCCCCAGACTCCGCACCCCCAGGCTCAGCACCCCCAGACTCCGCACCCCCAGGCTTAGCACCCCCAGGCTCCGCACCCCTAGGCTCAGCACCCCCAGGCTCCGCACCCCCAGCAGGACGAGAGTCAACAGCTACCTCAACAGGCTCAACCGGGTCTACCTGGGACACACCTGAGGGAGCGGCACCCTGAGCGGGGAGGGGGTCTACCATAGCAGCACCTGGAGCAAGGAAGAGAGGCGGGGGGGGGAGCGGGGCAGTGCGGTAGGGGAAGAGGCGGTAGTAGGGGACGGACTCATCAAAAGTGACGTCCTGAGAGGCAAGGACCCGGCGCGAGGTGGCGTGGTAAAACTGCCAACCAGACGCGTCAGGGACAAAGCCAAGGAAGACACAGGGAACAGCGCGGGAGGAGAGCTTGTCCGCGGACGTATCGCGGACAAAAGCTCGAGATCCCCAGACCCGGAAACGCGACGCATCGCCAACCTCCCCCGTCCACAGCAGCGTGGGCGAGGTCTCCGTCAAGGAGACACGGGGCCAGAGGTTGAGCTGATGCGCAGCGTACCGGACCGCAAATGGCCACAGAAAGTGGGGGGCAGCTGCATGGATCAAGGAGGTACGGGCGACCTCCATGACTAGGCCAATGCGGCGCTCCGCAACCCCATTCTGCTGTGGAGAGGCCGGAAGCGTGAACGACTGCTCAATGCCATGCTCAGCACAGTAGGCTGCCAAGAGGTCGGAGGAGAACTCACCACCTCTGTCAGAGTGCAAGCGCAGGACAGGAAAGTCCGAGTGGAAACGCTCGCTGAGCTGGAGACGAGCTCTGCGGATCCAAGGGATCAAAACATCAGGGACCTCACCCTTGGTGCGCAAGGGGAAGACCGTGGTGTAGCGCGAGTAGTCGTCAACAACTATCAGGAAGTACCGCTCCTGACCCTGACCACGGACGCGGGCTGGGCCCCACACGTCCATGTGGAGCGTCTGCAAGGGGGCAGTCGTCGGGGGAAACGAGGAGGAGTGAGGAGCGGCGCGCTGCCGCCCCTCGACACAGGGAAGATAGGGAGGAGCAGGCGAGGGTGGGAGGGGAGGGAGGACCCTGGGAAGACCAGAGACAAGGTACCGGGAGTGCATGGCACGAAGGCGCTGCACAGACGGGTGGCCAAGTCGGTGGTGCCAGAGGACAGTCTCGTGCGCCAGAGAGCGACACGAGCAGGGGGCCGACAGCTGACCTGACGCAGACGCAGACGCAGACGCAGCGACCTGAGGGGACTCAGTGGTCAGTGTGTACAGGTCCGACCCCGGCTGCCTAGTGAAGGTAGCCAAGTGGCGGCCCGTACGAGCACACGTGCAGTGTGTCACGCGCTTGTAGGCAGGGGTGAACTGGTGAACACCCGCGTCCTGGAGCGCACACCCTGCCACCAGGTTCGTAGAGAACGAGGGGAGGTGGAGACCTGACAGTGTGCCTGACGGGACCGCAGGACAGGGAAGGACAGTGGAGGAGGTCGCAACTACCGGGCCCCTAGAGGGGTCAGCGAGGGAGACAGCAACTGGCCGAGCAAGCGGCTCAAGGACAGTGCGGTTACGAAAGAAGCAGAAAGAAGCACCTGAGTCCAGTGTGAAGGTGTGTAGTGCCTCAGTCGACTCAGTACCAGGGGGCGCAGACGCACAAGCACCTAGAGCAGCAGCCTCACCAGCACCTGAGGTAGCAGACACGCGAGGACCTGAAGCGGCAGACGCACTGGTCCTAATGCCCGGGTCGGGCGGAACACACAGGTACTCAGCACCCTCTCCACTAGTAGACATCACATACATGGCAGTGAGAATAGCATCAAAGTCTAGAGCATAGATATCAATCCCCTTCTTCAGGAGATCAACCCAGCGGGGCAGCTCAGTGGCCTGAGGGAACTGAACACGCCAAGCGTCGTTGAGGCGAGCAAAGCAGCGCTGCGTGGCGTGTGGTCCCCCTCACTGCTGACCAGCGCGGTCACCAGTGCGAATGACGTACGTGCAGCTAAAGCTACCCCCCCCCCCCCCCCCCCCCCCCCCCCCCCCGTGCTGAGAGTACCACTCACGGGCCTCCTGGAGCGACGGAGTGTGCTGCTGGCTCTGGCCACCGCCAGCGCCTCCACGACCACCACCTCCGCTCCCACCTCCTCGACCACCCCAACCCCTGCCGCCGCCGCGTCCACCGCCACCCCCACCACCGCCCCCGCCCCTGCCACCTCCCCCGCCGCTGCCGCCACCACCCCCACCGTTGCCACTCGCCCCTCCAGCCCCGCCACCACCCCCACTGCCGCCACCGCCCCTACCTCCTCCTCCCCCGCCGTCACCTCCGCCTCCCTTGCCCCCTTTGCCCTTGCCGCTGCGGCGTCCGCTCGAAGCAGACGCAGTCCCGACCTTCTCAGCACCAAGGAGGTCGACAGCAGCAGCAGAGGCGACAGAGGGAAGAAGGGGGGAAGGAGAACACCCCTCAAAGAACGGGGTGCGGGGGTCGCCACGAGAGGCACCTACAGCGACTATGCTAGCCTCAGCTGCAAGTAGTTCCTTCTCGAGGAGGGCAATGGTGAGCTCAGTAGGGCAGCGAGCTAGGAAGGAATCCCTGACTGCACGCAGAGAGTCAGGGAGGCGGGTGACTAGGTGGTAGAGAGTGAGCCAGAGCGGGGGGGGGTTCTTGGCAAGGAACTCATCAGGCATAGCGGCGCGGAAGCGAGCCTCACTAGTGCGGAGGTGCGTGATGAGGTCAGCGACTGTGTGGAAAGAGGACAGGTCGGGGAACAGGTAGGGAAGGGAGAGACGGCCTAGTGCGGCGGAGGCAGTTCCTGTGCAGTCTTGTGCTGGCCAAAGTGCTCGCGCTCATCTATCGGCAGGGAGTTGCGAATAGCAAAGCGAGCATGGGCGTCACGAGTCTGCCACTGTGAGCGGGTAGAGCTGTCAGCAGTAGTAGCAGGTGCAGTGGCATGGCCTAGGGCGTGATCGTACAGTGAGATGTCCTCCTTGGCAGTGAGCTGTAGGAAGAGGTGCAGGTCATCTAGCCAGGTGTCAAACTTCACTGGACGTCCCTCAGCATCGAAAGCTAGCACAGGAGGGCTAGCCATAGTAGCAGTAGGAGCAGTAGCAGTAGGTGCACCCTAACAGTAGTAGGCAGCGCGACTCAGGTAGGGCGACTCGGTCCAGAGAGGCCGGTCAGCGGGTACGGGCGGCGCGGCTCGGTTCAGGTAGGGCGGCGCGGCTCGGTTAGGGCGGCGCGGCTCGGTGTGGGCTGCGCAGCTCGGTTTGGCGGGGCCGTCGCTGTCCCGTGCAGGGCGGTTAGGGGCAGCGGGTGGGGTCGACGGGGCCAGCGGGGCCTCTAAGGGGCGGCGCGGGGGTCGCTAAGGGGCGGCGCGCGGGGTCGACGGGGCCAGCGGGGCCTCTAAGGGGCGGCGCGCGGGGTCGGCGTGGCCTCTAAGGGGCTGCGACGGGGCCGTAAGGGGCCTCTAGGTGCGAGCGCGGGGCCTTAAGGGGCCTCTAGGGGGCGAACGCGGGGCCGACGGGGTCGCTAAGGGGCGGCGCGCGGGTCGCTAAGGGGCGGCGCGCGGGTCGCTAAGGGGCGGGTCGCGGGTCGCGGGGCCTTAGGGGGCCGTGAAAAAACAAGGCGCACTAGGGCACCGGTAGGTAGGTAGGTAGGTAGGTAACGGTGGGCCCTTAAAAAAAAACGGTCCTAGCGAAGGACCTGCTCTAAAACCATGTCGAAATGAACGGACAGGAATGATTGAACTAGCAGTGAAATCAGTACAAGTACCTAACCCTAGAATTGTGTACCCCCTAAAGGCTAACCCACTGTAGCCTAAACAACCACAACATATATAATGTTTGATAAGAGGTGTTACCTAGAGGGAGCCAAGACCACAGTATACACTGACCACTGCAGTCTTAAGTACCTGAAGTCGCAGCCGACGCTCTCACGACGACAGGTGCGGTGGGTGGATTTCTTGGAAACTCACTTCCACTACGACATCGTCTACAAACCCGGGCTCCACAACAAAGCTGACGCGTTGAGCCGCCCCGGTCATGTAGCAGGCATCCAGCTCGACGGGATGAACCCTCTGCTCAAGGGTCTATTCCAACATGGGTACTCCGTGGACGGCGAGATCGCAACGGCAGAGAAACAGAAGCTGTTACAGTGGGAGAAAGACTTAGCAGTAAGGAAGGGTTCAGGAAAGATTTGGGTACCGAATTACGCCCCGCTACGACAGATCCTATTAGAGAAATTTCATGACGTACCATACGCGGGACATTTCGGGAGCAACAAGACGTTAGCGGGAATAGCGAAGTATTACTACTGGCCCCGGATGGCAGCAGACGTGCAGCAGTTCGTCACCTCATGCGACACGTGCCAGCGGATGAAGAGTAGCAAGCAGAAAAAAGCAGGGTTACTTCAGCCTCTACCCGTACCGGAGCAGCCATGGCAGGTCGTTAGCCTCGACTTCATCACAGGACTTCCCTCGACCTCACGGGGACACGATTCCATCCTCGTAGTAATCGATAAGTTCTCCAAAATGGGTCATTTCATACCGACCAACGCCACAGCTACAGCTGAAGCAACTGCTCGCCTCTTCTTCGACCGCATCATCACCATCCACGGCATCCTCGCTACACTCATCTCAGACAGAGACCCAAAATTCACAAGTAAGTTCTGGAAGGAGCTTATGGGACTGCTGGGGACCAAGCTTGCCATGTCTTCAGCATACCATCCCCAGACTGACGGACAGACGGAGCGACTCAACCAGGTGGTTGAACAGTTACTGCGTACAGCTTGCAAAGACGACATCAGCCACTGGGACACACAGTTACCGACCTTAGAGTTCGCTTACAACAACGCCTCACATGCGGCCACAGGGAAAACCCCTTTCTTCCTGTGTTACGGACGGGAACCACTCACACCACAGCAGCCAACCACACCGGCACACGTCCAAGCCGCACACGACTTTGTCACCACCATGCAGCAGCTATGGGAGAAGACTCAGCGACGTCTCACCACGATGCAGAACTCCCAGAAGCAGTATGCCGATCGCCAGCGACGAGATCACTCAGTAGCAGTCGGAGATCAGGTGCTTCTTGACACGCGCAACTTGAACCTGTCTCACCTACCATCCAAACTCCGGCCTCGCTTCTGTGGTCCTTTTCTCGTGGAGGCACAGGTGACACCAGTTACATTCCGCTTGCGCTTACCAGATACGTGGAAGCTTCACAATGCTTTCCATGTTCAGCTACTGAAACCCTACAAGGACCCCAACCAACAGTTCTAGGGACGGCAGCTACCGCCACCTCCACCTGTTCTTGTGCAGGATGAACCAGAGTATGAGATCGAGCGCGTTCTCACTCATCGGCGCCGCGGCGGCAAGACCCTCGAGTTCCTGATACGCTGGAAGGGATACGACCCCACTGAGGACAGTTGGGTTGCAGAAGCTGATATGGGCAACGCATGCCGTGCTCTCAAGGACTATCTTGTCAAGCAGGGTGTATCTCACGCCACCCAGCTTTGAGGGGGGGACGTGTGAGAGTACGACGGCTTATGCCAGCTATGCATGCTTGCCTTTACTTTATTATGCTACTTCTAGCTTAGGTTTATTTTATGCATGCATGAATTGCTTGAATTCCTAGGCTAGGTGCTTTCCTATATTTTATTATAGTTATAGCACCGAGCTAGGTTGCGTACACCGAATTCTGGGCTATTCGGTTGCCACCAAATTGCCTTCTACCGAATTCGGGAAGGGTCTGTTCGGGACGCTTCGCGACCCCCAGAACCTTCGCGTAACACCTGGTTACTGCCTTTGTGTCGAGCCTATATATAGCCTCGTGTTGTACCCAGGTGATCATTCAATTCAAACTCTCTTTTCTGAGCTCGATCCTAGATCCTCACACATAGTGTGAGTACCTGGCACAGGAGGAGGACGCGGACGAGGGACACGACGAGCACGGCGAACAGTGCGAACAGGGGAGGCAGGACGAGACGCAGGCTCACGACGCTCTGTAAGGGAGACTGGCTGCTCAGTGTAACAAGTTGGGGCAGGCAGCGGTGAGTCCGGAGGAAGGGCAGTGGACGAAGGAAGACTAAGAACCTGACAGAGCATCGAGTCGGGCGGGAGCTCGGACAGCTGCGGCGGCGGCAAGAAAAACGGTCGCTGCTGCACATGACCTCCAGCTCCAGCACCTCCAGCTCCAGCACCTCCAGCTCTAGCACCTCCAGCTCCAGCGCCTCCAGCTCCAGTGCCTCCAGCTCCAGCACCTCCAGCACCAGCGCATCCAGCGCCAGTGTCTCCAGCTCCAGTGCCTCCAGCTCCAGAGCCTCCAGCTCCAGCGCCTCCAGCTCTAGCGCCTCCAGCTCCAGTACCTCCAGCTCCAGTGCCTCCAGCTCCAGTGCCTCCAGCTCCAGCGGCACGACTCTGAAGGCGGGTGCGCCGAGCAAACCACTCGCGCAGCTGCTGTGGTGAGAGGGGCTCGCGCTGGGGAGACCGCTGCGGCGAGGCACCCGGAAGACCACCAGCAGACGCAGCACCACCAGGCTCAGCACCCCCAGAAACAGTACCCCCAGGCTCAGTACCCCTTGGCTCCGAAAGCTCAGGCTCAGCACCCCCAGGCTCAGTACCCCCAGACTCAGCACCCCCAGGCTCAGCACCCCTTGGCTCCGCAAGCTCAGGCTCCGCACGCTCAGGCTCAGCACCCCTAGGCTCCGCACGCTCAAGCTCGACACCCCCAGGCTCCGCACCCGCAGGCTCAGCACCCCCAGACGCAGCACCCCGAGCAGCACCACCCCCAGCAGCACCTGAGTCACCAGTGACCTCGACAGGCTCAGCCAAGGGAAGTGGGTCTACCTGAGACACACCTGAAGGAGCAGGACCCTGAGGGGGGAGGGGGTCTACCGGAGGGGGACCTGGAGCGAGGAAGAGCGGCGGGGGGGTGGGGAGAAGAGCAGTGCGGTAGGGGAAGAGACGGAAGAAAGGAACCAACTCGTCAAACGTGACGTCCTGAGAGGACAGAACACGGCGCGAGGTGGGGTGGTAAAACTGCCAGCCAGGCGCGTCAATGGTAAAGCCAAGGAAGACGCAGGGAATGGCGCGAGAGGAGAGCTTGTCCGCGGATGTATCGCGAAACGCCGACGCATCGCCAACCTCCCCCGTCCAACGCAGCGCAGGCAAGGTCTCCGGCAAGGAGACACGGGGCCAGAAGTTGAGCTGATGTGCAGCGTTCCGGACCGCAAACAACCAGAGAAAATGGGGAGCAGCTGCATGGATCATGGAGGTACGAGCCACCTCCATGACTAAGCCAATGCGACGCTCTGCAATCCTATTCTGCTGCGGGGAGGGCGGAAGCGTGAACGACTGAAGGATGCCCTCCCCGTGGCAAAAGTCCCGCAAGAGGTTGGAGGAGAACTCACCACCTCTGTCAGAGTGCAAACGCAGGACAGGAAGGTCCGTGCGGAACCGCTCGCGGAGCTGGAGACGGACACCTCGGATCCAAGGGATCAAGATATCAGGGACCTCCCCCTTGCTGCGCAAGGGGAAGACTGTGGTGTAACGCGAGTAGTCGTCAGCAACCAGCAGAAATTATCTCTCGCGGCCCTGTCCCCGGACGCGGGCTGGGCCCCACACGTCCATGTGGAGAGTCTGCAGGGGAGCAGTCGTCGGGGGAAACGAGGAGTGAGGAGCGGCGCGCTGCCGCCCCTCGACGCAAGGAACGCAGGGCGGGGCAGGCGAGGGCGGGAGGGAAGGCTGAGACTGGGGAAGACTAAGGAGATCCCTGACATCAAGGCGGGAGTGCATGCCACGAAGGCGTGGCAGGGAGGGGTGACCAAGGCGGTGGTGCCAACGGAGAGTCTGGTACGACAGGAGGCGACACGAGCAGGGGGCTGCTACCTGACCTGACGCGGACACCTGAGCAGACGCAGCAACCTGAGGAGGCGCAGTAGTCAGTGTGTACAGACTCGACCCAGGCCGACGGGTGAACGTGGCCAGGTGACGGCCAGTCCGGGAGCACGTACAGATCGCCACACGCTGGCCTCCAGGGGTAAAGGTATCAACCCATGCATCCTGAAGGACTGCGTTACTCACCAAGTTCGTCGAGAACGAGGGGAGGTGGAGACCTGATAGTGAGCCGGACGGAACTGCCGGACACGGGAGAACAGTGGAGGAACGTGCAAGAACCGGGCCCCCAGAGGGGTCAGCCAGGGAAACTGCAACGGGTCTAGTGAGTGGTGTGACTGTGGTACTGTCTCGAAAGAAGCAGCGGGAAGCACCTGAGTCAAGCGTGAAGGTGTGCAAGGCCTCAGCAGGTGCAGTACCAGAGAGAGCAGACTCACTAGCACCTAGAGCAGCAGCCTCTATACCTGGGTCTAGCACACAAGTAACAGTCACCCTCAGCACTAACAGTCAAAGCATACATGCCAGCAAGGATAGCGTCATAGTCAAGAGCAAAGATATCAACACCAGACCTAAGCAGCTCTGCCCAGCGGGGCATCTCAGCCTCATCGCCAAACTCAGTGCGCCAAGCGTCGTCTAGGCGGGAGAAGCAGCGGTGCTGGGTGTGAAACTTCCCGCACGTCTGACCAGCGCGGTCACCTGTGCGAATGACGTACGGGCAGCGAGCACTACCCCCAGACGCCCCACGCTGAGCAAACCACTCACGCGGGGCGTGAGGGTCTCACGCGGACGCTGCTGCTGCTGCCGCTGAACTGCTCCAGCCCGACCACCACCACTGCCGCCGCCACCACTCCCTCCGTCGCCACAACCGCCGCCACCACTCCCGCTGCCGCCACGACCACCACCACCCCCACTGATGCCGCCACCGCCGCCACCGACGCCCCCACTCCTGCCACCACTCCCACCGCCACCTCCTCCACCTCCACCGCCTCCACCGCCTCCACCACCACCCCCCTCCGCCGCCACCCCCACCACTCTTGCCTCCCTTGCCCTTGCCGCTGCGGCGCTTCCCACTAGGAGCAGAAGCAGCATCAACCTCCTCAGCACCAAGGAAGTCGACAGCAGCAGCAGAAGCAACAGAGGGGGCAAGGGGGGAGGGGGAGCACCCCTCAAAGAAGGGCGTGCGAGGAGTGCCACGAGTAGCACCTACAGCGACTATGCTAGGCTGCAAGGAGGTGCTTCTCGAGCAGGTCGATAGTGAGGTCTGTGGGGTGAAGGGCGAGAAAGTGGTCCCTGTTGAGAACTAACAGGAACGAATGAATGCATTGAGCAAGAATGAGGTATAAATATGCCTAACCATTATTGGGTTGTACCCCTTATGGGCTACCCCACTATAGCCTACACAATATATCTTGACATACCCCCATAGGCAAAGCGGGGGAGAACAAACGGTCACAAGACCAGTCAAGAGAAACAAAGCAAGCTCAGGGTGGATCACAAAGTCACCACACATTCTGAGCACAAGCAAAGGGCCACAAGGCCAGTTCACGTGCAGAGTTATATAAAACAAGGCAAACAGTGCAGTGATCACAACCTAGCAAGTGTAAGTATGCAGGGATATATATAGACCACAGTACAAACAAGGTCAAGAAGTGAGCAAGTGAGAAAACGTAGGCACGAGGCCTAGAGCAGTACAGAGACGCTGATGATCACCAGGCGAAAGTGCCTTGGTGAAGATATCAGCTGTGTTGGCCCGAGTGGCCACGTAAGAGCGGCTCGTTCTTGGTGACGAACTCGGCTGGAAGGGCAGCACGGTAGCGAGCGTCGATAGAGCGAAGGTGGGTAATGAGGTCCTCTACAGTGGCAAAGGAGGACAGCTCGGGAAAGAGGTAGGGCAGCATAAGGCGGCCGAGAGCTGCAGTGGCAGGGGAAGAGTAGCGAGAGACTAGAGCGTCGTACAGGGCTTTAGCAGTCTTATGCTGGCCAAAGTGAGCTTGTGCGGCTAACGGCAGGTGGTTGCGAACGGCTACGCGAGCGGCAGCGTCACGGGTAAGCCACTGTGAGCGAGCCGCACTATCAGCTGAGTCGGGAGGGGCAAGACAGGCTCTAGACGTGTGGTCAAACAGTGAAACATTGTCTTTAGAATCGCTCAGCAAGTACAGCTGCAGATCATCAAGCCACGCCTCGAACTGGATAGGACGACCCTCAGGATCGAACTGGAGAACACTGAGGGAGGCCATAGCTAGCAGAGTAGGGTGGCGCGTAGGCCAGGGCAGGGCAGTGCACAGGCAGGGCAGAGCGGGGCGCGGGCAGAAATGGTAGCGCGCGGGCTGCAAAAGGCGGCGCGCAGGCAAGCAGGAGCGGCGCGCGGCTGGCAGGGGCGGCGCGCGGCAGGCAGGGGCGGCACGCGGGTCTGCACAGGGCAGCGCGCGGGCAGGCAGGGGCGGCGCGCGGCTGGCTGGGCAGCACGCGGGCAGAAAAAGCAGGCCGCGCGCGGTCAGCAGGGCGGCGCGTGGGCAGAGCAGGGCGTGCGCGAGGCGGCGCGACGCAGGAGACGGCGGGCGCGGGCAGCGCAATATAGGGCGGGGCGTGCATGGGCTGCGCGACGGGCCGGGCAGGGCGTACGCGGGCCGTGCGATGCAAGCAGGGCGTGCGCGGGGCAGCGCGACGCAGGGCAGGGCGTACGCGGGTGGGGCGCGACGCAGGCAGGGCGTGCGCGGGCCGCGCAATGCAGGCAGGGCAGGGCAAGGCAGCACGACGGGTGGGGCAGCGCTACGGGCAGGGTACGATCGGGTGGGCCCTAACGAGAACGGTCATGGAGCAGGACCTGCTCTGAAACCATGTTAGGAACTAGCAGGAATGAATGCATTGAAACATAAATGTGGGTACAAGTACTAACCCTAATTTGGGTTGTACCCCTTATGGGCTACCCCACTACAGCCTACACACAACAAGCATCATTATAGTTTGACAAGGGAATCTGAGAGGCGTGATGGCTCACAGTCTAGTGCGAGCTCATTGTTGGGCATTAGCTTATTACCGTATTCTCCCGGACTAAACACCCCCCAATGATTGTACACCCCCGGGTAGCTTGTGCGGGGTGGGTGCTATGGGCGACCTCGTTTCTACTATACCCCCCTTTTTGGATGATTTTTTATAACACCCCCCTTTTCTTACAGATTCTTTATAATATTGGTTAACGAGGTGCAACTATGGGAGGATATCGCAAAAATCCCTCCCTCGATGAAATTTCGATGTTATCACTTTCACTTCGAATCTACCGAGATTTCCCCCCGCCCGCTATTTCACTATCGCCACGCGCCGGTGAATCTTCCGCTGCAAGTGGCCAGACAGGTGCCACATGGCATTTTCGAGGGGGTGATGATGTTCACGTCGAAACTCACATTCGCGCCTCAACATGTGATGTTAAAACGCCAATGGAAATACTCAACTTGTCTAATTAAAAAGCTCTTACACTATAATATACCATATATATGCACCCGGGTATTATGTAGCTTTTTACTATGAGAAGACATCCCCCTTTTTTTCCTGTATTTTTAGATCTACCCTAGGGTGTTATGTCTGGGAGAATACGGCAAGTGATGGTCTCAAGAGTTGGCTGCAAACAAAGCCAGCCAACTGGCACTGAATACGGTATGCCTGTGAAGGCTCCATGTATGAATCCCAACTTCTACATGGTCCATACGGTTGCCAACCATCAAAGATATCCACCAATACCACCACAAAGAGGAAAGAATGCCATTCGAGAAAATGGTACTGTATGAATAATCATTTTGTGCTTGACTCATTTGTACACATACCGGTATATTTATGCGTGCCTAGAGCAGCAACGCCCTAACGCAAACTTTAACCAACACAGACTCAGGTGAACAGAATCACTTGCTGCAGCGTCAGCGCAGAGAATAACCCTTTCCAGTGAAAGCTTGGAAGGATGGCTTCTGAGGTTCTTCCTTTTGAGGCTCCTCCTTTTTCTTTGGAGCCTGCATGCCGAGCAGATGGACTTGACGTATAGGATATGCCGAAGAAAATGGATAAATATTTATGTATGCATGTGAACCAACCAAACTTACCAAGTGCCACATTCACCATAACGCATCACCCATACATCACCACACATGAAAAAAAAAAAAAAGACCATACCGCACCACACCGCACTCGACCACGTACCCTGGGGCCCGCTCGCGGTGCTCCGTCTCCCGACCCAAACACCAGCCGTCCCTCCTTCCTTCCCCCACTCGCAGCACCACCACCAGCACCACCAGCAGC
Source organism: Closterium sp. Yama58-4 (assembly GCA_947470075.1). Classification (NCBI taxonomy): domain Eukaryota; kingdom Viridiplantae; phylum Streptophyta; class Zygnematophyceae; order Desmidiales; family Closteriaceae; genus Closterium; species Closterium sp. Yama58-4. The sequence continues at coordinate 655,648 of CANIUD010000817.1, read as the reverse complement.
ACTACTACTACCAGTGCCACCAGCACTGCCACGAGCCCCACCAGCCCCGCCTGCCCCAGATACGCCCTCTCTTGATGCTGCTGACGTGGCAGCTGCTGACGTGGCAGTGGAGGAGGGGGAGGCTGCTGGGCGGCCGTCCAAACGCCTGCCAGTGCCGACGAATGGTGTGAAGGCGGGCTCCTCGGGTGGGGGGGCTGCGTCTGGTTGGTGTGAGGTGAGAGGGGGTGTGGGAGAGGGCAGAGTAAGGGAGAGGTGGAAAGGGGGAAGAGGGGAGGAGATGGCATGAAGGCGGGCTCTTCAGGCGGGGGGGATGCGACTAATTGATTGAGATAAGAAAAACAAGCGAGGGAGTGAGGGAGAGGGACGAAAGCAGGAAGGGAGGTGGAGACATGAATGGCATGAAGGTGCACTCCTCGTGTGGGGTCGCTGCGTGTGGTTGGTGTGAGGTGAGGAGGTACATGGGGGAGTGTGGAGAGGGGCAAAAGAAGGGAGGGTGGGGGGAACGAATGGTGTGAAGGCGGGCTCCTCGGGTGGCGGGGCTGCGTCAGATTGGTTGAGATAAGAGAAACAAGCGGAGGAGTGTGAGAGAGGACAGAAGTAAGGGAGGGTTGTGGAGTGGGGGAGGGGAAAGGCGGGGGGTGGTTGTGAAGGTCGGCTCCTTGGGTGTGGGAGGTGTGTCTGGTTGGTGTGAGATAAGAGAAACAAGCGAGGGAGTGTGGGAGAGGGCACAAGTAAGGGAGGTGGGGAAGGGGATGGGGGGTGGGAAGGCGGGCTGCTCAGATTGGCGTAAGAACAAGTGTGGGGGAGGCGGGGAAGGGGAGGGGGAAGAGAGAGTGAAGAAGTGCTTCCAGATAGGCTTGTGCGCCTTCACAGTGGAGCGGAGCGGAGGGGCGAAGCCCACCTTGCAGTCCGTGTCGATGGTGGCCATGGACATGGCCACACCCGGGCAGTGGGCACGCATCCAGAGAAGGGACGACATCCCTCACCACACCTCCCACCTACCTGTTCCCTCTCTCTCTCCTCCCACATACCTGTTTTCCGTCCTTCCACTGTACACATTCACACGCCTTGACACCAAGGGAGGAGCCAAGTCCACCTCGCACTGCGTCTCCATCATGGAGTGGACATGGCTGCACCTGGGCTGGGCACAAGTCCGGTCTGGAGGAGCTGCACGCCCATTCCATTCCACACATACCACATCACCCCTCCTCTCACCCTCTCTCTCGCCTCCCACATACCTGCTTTGCCATCTTTCCCAGTGCTCTTCATACCTGCTTTGCCATCTTTCACAGCGCTCTTCATACCTGCTTTGCCATCTTTCACAGCGCTCTTCATACCTGCTTTGCCATCTTTCCCAGCGCTCTTCATACCTGCTTTGCCATCTTTCCCAGCGCTCTTCTTCCCGCCAGCCTCACTGCCACCACCAGCACCGGCAGACGTGGCTGCTGCTGCTTGACTGGCCACGGCAGGGGCTCTGGGCGGCTCCACATAATCGAGGGGCGGGGCGAAGTCGACCTCACAGTCGGTCTCGATGATGGAGATGGCTGCCCCTGGGCGCGCGTCCACCACGTCTATGAAGTAGCGCTTGTTGTTATACGCCACCATTATGCTCTCCCCTTTCGTCAGGCAGGAAAACGACCGCAGGGTCATCTCCAGGCTGAAGGAACATGCAGGGGACACAAAAAGAAAGGAAGGAAGGGAGGGAGGGTAAGAACACAGGGCACCTGGGCACGCGCCCAGCACGTCTATGAGGTAGCGCCTGTTGTTGTACCCCACCATGATGCTCCCGCCCTTGGTCGGACAGGAGAAGCTGCGAAGAGTCATGTCGAGACTAAAAGAGCACGTACATACGCAGGAGGGAGGGGGTGGGAAGGGAGGTTGAGCCCATGGTGCACATGGGGCGTGAGTCCAGCATGTGGAATGAAGTAGTGCTTGTGTGTTCCATGGCACCATCATGCTCTCCCGAGTAAAGCTTTATGAACCAAATCAGCTTTTATTCGGTCAATCACTGACCACCCAACAATCTTCCAGAGAGATGAGTGAATAAGAGTTGCTGATGTCATCAGCCAGGGGAAGCTGCTGCTATTCTAGAGCATAATCATGCTCTCCCCCTTGGTCAAGCAGGAGAAGCTGCAAAAAGTCTTTCTGGGGATGGGATGGCAGGATGAGGCAAGGTGAAAGGAAGATGACGACATGGCATGTGAAAGGAAGACGACGACATGGCATGTGAAAGGACTGTTGAGGCGCCGAAGCCTTAAAAGGCATGATAAACGGCCTTGGGGAGTGACAAAGCCAATCACATCCACAATCACAATAAGACATCTCTTACAATCACAATAAGACATCTCTTACAATCACAAGTAGCACATCTCTTACAATCACTCTCCCCACAGAAATAAACCCATTGCTTACTGTCACACAAGCATACCCCACAAGTAGCACATCTCTTACAATCACTCTCCCCACAGAAATAAACCCATTGCTTACTGTCACACAAGCATACCCCACAAGTAGCACATCTCTTACGATCAATCACAACCCTCAGATCCACACTCACACGGCCTTGGAAATGTCTGTCCAGAAAGTCCACGGTTGGTTTAAGGTTTACAGTAGGGCTTTACGTTTCAAGGTCAGGGTTTTGGCTGTAGCTTCACGTAGGTGCTCTTGGGAGGGTGGTGTTACCCCATATAAGCACATCACTTACCATTACAGTCACAACCCCTATAAGATTGCTACTCACATAGCTTTGTGATTGGAGATGTCAAGTCCTTGCTGTGTGGCTGCAGCTTCACGTACGTGTCCTTGGGGAGAGTGGCACTACTGCTTTCCCCTACCAATAAGCACATATCTCACACAATCACAGCCGCACTCACTCACACAGCTTTCCCTCCCACCTCCCATCTACCACCCACACGGCCTTGGGGTTAAAATTATCGAGGAAGTCCTTGGTGTGTGGCTGCCTGCAGCTTCACGTAGGTGCCCTTGGGGAGAGTGGGTGTGGGCGCTACCACCCCCCCCTTCCCCCCAAAACAAGCACATCCCTTACAATGACACTCGACTCACACGGCTTTGGGGTTGGAGATATCGAGGAAGTCCTTGGTGTGCGGCTGCAGCTTCACGTAGGTGCCCTTGGGGAGGGTGGCGTTTCTGAATCGCACTATGTCGCCCTCCTGTAGCAGCAGATTCTGCATCATCTGGAGATGAAGGATACAGAGTGGCAAGGGAGAAGATACAGAGGGAGGGTATTAGCAGGTGACCTGTAGATTGACTCGCAATGGCATTGTGTCCCCCTTCTGTGGCAGCAGAATCTGCATCATCTGAAGATACAGGAGATCAAGGGATGTGAGTGAGTGGTATGGTAGCAGCAGGTTCTGTGCAGCAGACACAGAAACTTTACCCACTGCAAAAAGCCCTACCCAATACGGCTAGCCTTAACCAGTTAGGCAAAGCCTAATCAACACGGCAAGCCATACCCAATATGGCACGGCGGCCATATTGGTCATTTGCAATGAACTCCAGCATGCCATCGTGTTGGTTAACCGTGACTTACCCTGTATAGCAGACCTTGCCCAAAATGGCAAGCGAACCCGATATAGGAAGCCTCACCCAGTATGGCATGTACACGTAGCCCTCCTCTGCAATGAACTCCAGCACGCCGCAGTGCGACGTGCGATTGGCCGCTGTATTGTGCACCTCGAAGAGCATGGGGTAGTCTATGTGCAGCGACGCTGGTGGGGTGCAGTGGGGGGGGGTGTGGAGGAGTGGAGAGTGGAGAAGATGGGTTGTGACTTGGGATGAGCATGCGCAGTGCACCTCAAACCGCATGGGGCAGTCTATGTGGAGAGAGGCTGGTGGGATTGGGAGGATGGGGAGGAGTGGAGAGCGGTACAGATGGGTTATGATGAGCGTGTAGCGTGCGTGCGGTTGGCCGTCGCATTGTACACTTGAAACAGCATGGGGTGGTCTAAGTACTGCTGCTGCGCTGAGCACAGGGAGGCTGCTGCGCTGTGCACCTCAAACAGCTCAATGTTCAGTGAGGCTGGTGGGGTGCGGGGGGGAAGGGGTGCAGAGCGGTACAGATGCATCTCAAACAGCATGGGGTATTCTATGTGGAGGGGGGCTGGTGAAATGGGGGGGAAAGGGATGAGGAGCCGTACAGAGGGCTGATTGATTCTCTAATGGGAACCTTGAGTAGCATGGGTTAGTGTATGTGAAGCGAGGCTGGGACACAGGGAGAGGACGAGGAAGGGGAGAGGGCAGAGTGGTGAAAAATGGATGTAATAAGATGGCAAAGGAGCCTGTGCTGCAGAATTACCGAGCATACTTATAGCGGGTATGGCGAAATTACCAAGCCTGGTGGGAAACAAAGCAGACTTAAAACGGGTATGGCGGACTTACCAAGCCTGTCGAGGGCAGAGGGAGGCATAATGACTGATGGGAGGAGCAGGGTTGCATGGAGGCATGGATGGCCCCGTTTGACATGGGCAGGCAGGGGGCGAGGAAGAGACAGGCGGGGAGAGGGGGAGACGGGAGTGGCGAGGAAAGGGGGAGGGAGGGGGTTCATGGGCAGGGTACGAGTGGGAGGAAGATGAAGGTAGCAGAAATGTGAAGTCGCTTGATTACTTATGCAATTACTACGGGGTTATGGACGATGGCTCACAGAAAGGAGGGGAGAGGGATGGGGGAGAGAGGGGAGCGGGAGGGGGATGTTGGGCACGATACCAAGTGTGAAGTGGCTTGATAACTTATGCAGTAACTATGGCGTTATGAACAGTCACTGGTAGCAACAACGAGGTTATTTTTAAGGAGCCTTGAGCATCATATCATGCAGTAAGTGCGGGGTTATGAACAATGGCTCGGAGCAGCAACACCACACCACAGACAGGTAGCTATGGCAATGAGAGAATGCAAAAAGGGAAGAGGCGACGTTGGGGAAGTGGGGGGGTTGAGTGCGAAAGAAGGGGCAACCGACAATCACCCTCATCGCCCAATCAGGGATGTGAGTCATGAGTGATAGAGGCAACCGCCAAACACACATACAGACAACCCCTTCCCCGCACAGACTCCCCTTCCCCGCACAAACTCCCCTTCCCCGCACAAACTCCCCTTCCCCGCACAGACTCCCCTTCCCCGCACACACACCCCTTCCTTCCCACACACCCCTTCCTTCCCACACACCCCTTCCTTCCCACACACCCCTTCCTTCCCACACACCCCTTCCTTCCCACACACCCCTTCCTTCCCACACACCCCTTCCTTCCCACACACCCCTTCCTTCCCACACACCTTTATCGCCATTCTCCAAATGAGCCTGCCAGCAGTGCGCACATGATTGCGATGAGAGGGAGGGTGGGGTGTGGACGGACGGGGGGGAGAAAACAGGCGGAAGGGAGAGATGAAGAGAGAAAGAGAACACCGCACAGCAACCCATCGCACCACTCCGCACCGCAAACATCTATGAACGGGACAGGGACGTGAAAGATGTGCTCGAAGGAGCTTCGCCTCAATGCTCGTATCACACCGTATTGCGCTCCCCTGTCATTAGAGCGAGACCGCACCTTACTGGTGAACGAGACTGGTTACACGAGATACCTCTACACGAAGTGGCTTTAGGACGTCTCGAAAGTTCGTCCGTCAGATCAGAACTAAACAGCATCACCCACCATATTTATGAACACACGGGATACAGATGGAAGCTCTGCTCGAACGAGCTTTAAGGCGCTTCATACTGCACCGAACCCCATCGCACCACACTGAACCACACCTTATCTATGAAGGAGACAGGGTACACGTGAAAGCTCTGCTCGAAGGAGCCCAGAGGCTGGCCCATGCCCCCAAACGGCGGGAAATACTGCCGTGGAGGAAGGGACAGAGAGGCGGGAGGGAGGAGGAGGGAGGATCGGGAGGGGGGTCGAGGAGAGGGGGAAGGGAGGGAGGGGAAGAGGAGGGGAAATAGATACATCACCGAGATAATACCGAGATCGCATTAGGATTGAGGGTACGGCCGGATTCGACCACTGTAACTGCCAGTCTTCGCGTGCTTAGCAACGCAACTGTGACTGCGGGTCACAAAACGATGAATATATTGGCTCTTAACTACATCGTGCGGGTTACAAAACTAAACAGTGTGAGATATCCCTGTGAGTTCCAAAACACGCGTGGTCCTTACCATGGGAAGAATAAACGCTGACTGGTTCTACGAGTCGCGTAATCCTGACAAGAACGGATACCTTATTACAAAGAGTAATTACTACCTCTTATGCCATCTCGGAATCCCGACAAAACAAAAGGCTAGTAATTACGTTTCTCAGACCAAGAGCGAGGGCAACTAGGACGGAGAATAGTCTGGAAGAAGGGTAAACCTAATCGCCTTACCATGATCAAAGATTGACGTTAATGATCAGAATTTGTTGATGGTGAAGATTTGCTCTAACGAAATCCGTGACACGCGTTGGAACGAAAAATCTCGTAGAACTAAGAGAAAGAGAGAAAGCGGTTGCCAAATATACTGTCAAGGACCTCTTTAGATCACCCCACGAAGCTTCGTTACAATTCACGTAGTTCTCCTACTCTATTCGTAAGGCTGGTCGCGAACTTTGCACGACCGCTCTACAAATTGACACACAAGTTTATCTGAAGGTACCTTTAGCTGCTAGCTGAAGGTGCTCATGGGCATGACGAGGAAGCAAAGAAACAGATTAGGGCGTATAGCCTTTTCCACTATTAGTCGTCCGGAGGATGACTCATCCGGACAGCAGCTGGTTACCGGTTTTGCTTTCATCTTGCGAATCGTTTCGTGAGGGCAATTGATAGCGCAGTAGTACAGACCGCTTATGCAACGTCGCGCCCAAAATAGGCCTGCGATTCCGTCCGGGATAGATAGTCAAACCCAACCGACAACGTCAAAATCTCATTGCCGAACGAACGAATTGCGACATTTCACGAAGATATGTTACATGGTGTTTGAAATTTAAAATTCGAAAGCGTGAAAAAAGTTTCATGCTTGTCGTCCGGACGAGGCCTGGTCCGGACAAAGCATTCCGAATGACGAGTCGGACGGTTTGTGAATATTTGTGATTCTCGAAAAGTTACACGCCCTCAGGCTGGACAGGACGGTAGAATTCTCCTCCGCCAAACACCCACTACGAACAATACAGGCGTGGCTCCATTTAGATTTTTTTTCATTTTTCCGGACGGTTCTCTTATTTGGTACAGATATCGTCGTTTATAGTCCGACGTGAAGACACGCCGACAATATGGCAAAACTTACAAACCCTGGCATGGCTGTGATCGGCGTGCTGTGTGTTGTGTGCACGCCGCAGAGCTATTCTCCGAGTGGTGCTGCCGTGTGGGCTGGGGGCCCAAGCGTGAACGCGGCAGGGGAGTGTCAACGGGAGTGTTGTTTGGCCCCGTCCTCGCTTGGGCGGAGCCGACCTCGTGGTCGGGTGTGCGGGGGACGCAGCCGATGTGCAACAGTGGGCGAGCTGGGCGACAGTGCCACTGCGAGGGCGCCGACTTCGGAGGGCGCCGAGTTCGGGGTGGTCGACCTGGTGAGGACGACCTGGCATGGTGCCGACTTCCGGCCGACGACTTGGCAAAGTCAGCGGCCCAGTTCCGAAGTGGTCGACGAGAGGACGCCGACCAGGGGTGACGCCGACCAGGGGTGACGCCGACTAGGGGTGACGCCGACCAGGGGTGACGCCGATGTGGCGGTGTCGACCTGGTTGCCCGGTCGACAGTGTTACCCGGGCGACGGTGCGGAGGTGTGCGAACGTCGCCGGGGTGGCTTCTGCGAGACCGTCCTCGGAAGTGGTATCCCGTGGTCGACGTGGCTGGTGGGCGCAATAGCTGACGTGGACTTTGGCAGGCGTCTGCGCTGTGCTCGTGATAGGGCGTGGAGCACCAATCGACCGTGCGCACCTGCGAAGCAGGTGCACCCTTGTCCTGCGAGTGCAACGCTGTGCAGCCGACTTGCTGCAGCGTTGGCGCACCGCGAAATTGCAACGTTGGCGAGCCGGATCCGTACACTGCTGGAGCGCGGTCGACCAAGTCGTGCTGGCACGCGGTCGACCATGCTGCGTTGGCTATCGACCAGCAGTTGTGCTAGCTCGTATGTAGTCTTGCATGCCAATATTGTTGCTACCATTGTTGTCAACTTTTCCTAGTGAAACTCTTGCCAATTTTCCCCGTGAACTAGCAAGCAGTGTGTGCACAAGGAAAAGTCTAAGGAACGAACGCTACGATCACCCTTACACCCGTGCCTAGCCCGTAGTCTAGCTCTCGTTGATAGAGTGATTTCTGCACTGATTCGTGCAATGATTCAGTCAAGCTGCAAAATTTCTCGCAAAAAAGGGACTGTTGAGGAGGGGCTACACTTAGGCGATATCGGAAAATTCTGCTTATGGGGGAAAAGGGATTTTTTTAGTGGGGGCCTCTAAACCAGAACATCTGTACCAGACGATCCTAATAGCGAGGACAGGACTTGTCCGAATTCTCATTTCGGAACTTTGCCCCGTCCGGGTATTTCTTTTTTCAGTGTTTTGAATTTCCCGAGGTACTGTAGCCTCGTTAGAGGCACTGTAGCATGGTTACACAATTTACGATATCTTTTCTGCAGAATTCATGCGCCAATCTTGATTTCAGATTTTCATAAAATTCCGCGCGCCAATCTCTAGTCAGTGGTGTTGCACCATCCGTTTGGTTTCTGAACTGCCAAGGGTTCAGATTCTGAACCGTTGAAAGGAGGGAAAAGTGACACCACGGTTCGGATTGTTGGCGACGTCGCACATACTTTCACGAACTCTGCTACGAAACCGTGCGACGCCGGTAACCCTTCGTCGATTCGAACCGTTGACGGTTCGTACCGTCGGGGGCAAGATGGAGCCACGCCTTAAGCACGAGCAGTGGCCAGCACCTCTTTTCCGCTCATTAAAAGGCTTGCATAAAATATGTATACATATATATGCATCTTAACAAATGAAAACAGGGAAAACAACGCTCCATATTCACGTCTCCAAATGTCAACATGCGATCAATCAGGTAACTCATCCCCTCGAGCAGAGGGGCCATCGCCTTTATCATAGGAGGAGGGCCAGACAGCAGCACGAGCATAACCGAAAGTTTATACCGGCATTCACGAAGATATCGCTAAAGTACCGCATGAGCTCATATAGAGCACGCGCACTTCCCAGTATCGGGATATGCCCATATAGGAGCATGCAATAATGTGGAGGTTTGTCAACAGTCGAGAGGTGACCTTCGACAGTTTGACCAACCACCCAGGAGGTTACAAATTGGAGGTTACGAGCAACAACGAACTAACCGCAGGCATCAGAATAGTCAGAGTTGTTGTAGCGATGCCTGGTGAAATAGTTAAATAAGGGAATGAACCCCTCAAAGTATATGGCTAGTTAGGATTATATCATTTAATATATTGCATCTTATCATCTTGTCAATTATATTCCTCATGAGCAAGGTCTTTAAAGGCTTCCACTGACTTACTTCTTTGCACACTTATCCTGTCCAAATCGATCCTCAAGTCATTCTAGCATGGTATGGGAGCCATTTTGGATAGTAAGTGCTACTAGAACAAGTTCTTCCATTGAACATCTTATCAAGGCGAACAATACTACATCTACATAAAGCCAGGTGGTCACTGCGGATGTTGATGGGAAATGGCCCCGCCCTAACTTGGACAAAGTCGACTGCACAGTCGAGAACACGGAATGTGCTGCGGGCTGCTGTCAGTGGTCAACGCCGACTTGGGCGAGGCAGTCGACAGACTTGGTTGACCTCCTCGAACTACTGTGAAGCCGCTGACGGAGGGAAGTCGGCGGCCGGCTTCGACTTGTGTGGTCGACGATAGTGCTCGTTGGCATGAGGACGCTGGTGGACATTACCTAGTCGACTGAGTCACCGGGGTGACGGACTTCTGTGGGGGGGCGCGGACGTCGCCCAGATGGTTTTGGCGAAGTCGACCAGCGGGCTAGTATCCCGAGGCCAACGCGGTGCATCGGGCATAGGTGACGGCACGTGGCCGACTTGGCACCCACGTGGTGCGCGGGACGAGGCACAACATGCTCGACCGTCGACCTACGTATGTGTGCCTGTGCATTTAGTCACCCGCGGCTGCAACGCTAGTAAGTCGCCCTGGTGCAGCATTGGCAAGCCGCCTTGGTACAGCGCTGGCAGGTCGCCGACTTGCAACGTTGGCAAGCCGCCTCCAAGCTGTGTTGGCACGATATCGACTTGCTTTCATAGCTAGTAGCATAAGGTTTAGGTAGGTGCCTAGGCTTAGAGCCGAGGCCAATGGTATCGGGAATGTTGTGGCGATTGACGAAATGTTGTAGTTCACTATAGAACTCAAGGTACATATACCTTGAGGTGCACCACTTACAGAAGAACTACACTATAATTTCACTACAGACAGATACATAAAATAGATATGTATATCTATTTCGATTCTCCCCTTATCTGCCTGAAGTGAATAACCATGTGCAGAGCTTCCCATTGTCAAACATTATATGTTTATATGGTTGTAGGCTGTAGTGGGTTACGCCTTAGGGGGTACACTGGATTAGGGTTTCCTATTTGTATCCAGCCTTCTGTTAGTACAGTCATTCCAGTCCGTTCATTCTGACATGGTTTCAGAGCAGGTCCTTCGCTAGGACCTAACTTCTCTTCGGGCCCACCACTACCTACTACCTACTACCTACTAGCGCCCTCGTGCGCCCTACTATCGGAGTGCGCTTTAGCGCCTCCCCCCTTAGCGCCCTCGAGCGCTTTCTTTTTTTTTTTTTTCCCGGCCCCGTCGATCGCGCCCCGCTTAGAGGCCCCGCGGCCCCGTCGCGCCTCGCCTAGTGGCCCCGCGGCCCCGTCGAACTCACGCGCGCCCCGCTTACGGCCCCGTCGACCCCACGCGCACCCCGTGTAGAGGCCCCGCGGCCCCGTCGTCCGCCACCACACGGCAAGTCGAACCCGCGCGCGCCCCGCTTACGGCCCCGTCGACCCCGCGCGCACCCCGTGTAGAGCCCCCGCGGCCCCGTCGCCCGCCACCACACGGCCCCTCGACCCCGCTGCGCCCCGCTTAGCGGCCCCACGGCCCCGTCGAGCCCCGCTTAGAGGCCCCGCGGCCCCGTCGCCCGCCACCACACGGCCCCTCGACCCCGCTGCGCCCCGCTTAGCGGCCTCACGGCCCCGTCGAGCCCCGCATAGAGGCCCCCGCGACCCCGTCCGCGCAGCCGCGCAGCCGCGCCGCCCTACCTGAACCGAGCCGCGCCGCCCGACCGAGCCGCGTCGACCGTGCTAGCAGCCCTGTTGATCCTACTACTACTCCTACTGCTCCTACTGCTACTGTCACTATGGCTAGTCCGCCAGTTCTAGCTTTCGATGCCGAGGGCCGTCCAGTGAAGTTCGAAACCTGGCTCGATGACCTGCACCTGTTCCTACAGCTCACTGCCAAGGAAGATATCTCACTGTACGACCATGCCCTAGGCCATGCCACTGCCCCTGACTCGACTGCTGACAGCACTCTGCGTTCCCAGTGGCAGACCCGTGATGCGCATGCTCGCTTTGCTATTCGCAACTCCCTGCCGCTAGACGAGCGCGAGCACTTCGGCCAGTGCAAGACTGCTAAGGACCTCTACACCGCTGTAGTTGCCCGCTACTCCTCACCCGCTTCTGCCACGCTAGGCCGCCTCACTCTCCCCTACCTGTTCCCCGACCTAGCCTCCTTTCACACTGTTGCAGACCTCATCACCCACCTTAAGACTAGTGAGGCCCGCTTTCGCGCTGCTATGCCTGCCGAGTTTCTCACTAGCAACCCCCCCCCACTCTGGATCACTCTCTACCACATCGTCACCCGCCTCCCTGACTCTCTGCGCGCAGTCAGGGACCACTTCCTCTCTCGCTCCCCCACTGAGCTCACTGTTGCCCTCCTCGAGAAGGAACTGCTTGCAGCTGAGGCGAGCATCGTCGCTGTAGGCACCTCTCGTGGCGACCCCCGCACCCCGTTCTTTGAGGGGTGTTCCCCTTCCCCCCTCCTCCCCTCTGTCGCCTCTGCTGCTGCTGTCGACCTTCTTGGTGCTGAGAAGGTCGGGACCGCGTCTGCTTCGAGCGGGCGCCGCAGGAACAAGGGGGGCAGGGGTGGGGGTGGTGGCGGAGGAGGTGGGGGTGGAGGCGGTGGGAGTGGAGGCGCGGCTGGGGAGACTAGTGGCGGCAGTGGGGGAGGAGACAGCAGCGGTGGGAGTGGTGGTGGAGGCGGCAGCGGAGGCGGAGGTGGTCGTGGCGGCGGCAGGGGTGGAGGTGGCCGGGGCGGCGGCGGTGGGGGTGGTGGTCGTGGAGGCACTGGCGGAGGGCAGAGTCAGCAGCCCGCCCCGACGCTTCAGGCCGCCCGTGAGTGGTATGCGCAGCGTAGCGTTATCTGCACGTACGTCATTCGCACAGGTGACCGCAGCGGCCAGCAGTGTGGGAGGCCGCACCCCACGCACCGCTGCTTCGCGCGCCTTAACGACGCGTGGCGCACTCAGTTTCCTGCTGCCACTGAGCTGCCGCGCTGGGCTGATCTGGAAAAGAGGGGTGTTGATATTTGGGCTTTAGACTTTGATGCTATTCTCACTGCCATGTATGCGATGTCTATTAGTGGAGAGGGTGCTCAGTACTTGCGTGTTCCGCCCGACCCGGGCATTCAGGCCAGTCCGGCTGCCGCTCTAGGTGCTAGTGCGTCTCCTCCCACAGGTCCTGGTGAGGCTGCTGCCCTAGGTGCTCGTGCGTCCGTCCCCCCTGGTACTGAGTCGACTGCAGCACTGCACACCTTCACACTGGACTCAGGTGCTTCTCGCTCCTTCTTTCGTGACCGCACTGTCCTTGAGCCACTAGCTCGGCCAGTTGCTGTCTCCCTTGCTGACCCCTCTGGGGGTCCGGTCATTGCGACCTCCTCCACTGTCCTTCCTTGTCCGGCGGTCCCGTCCGGCACGCTGTCAGGTCTCTACCTCCCCTCGTTCTCTACGAACTTGGTGGCAGGTAGTGCGCTCCAGGACGGGGGTGTTCACCAGTTCACCCCTGCCTACGAGCGCGTGACACACTGCACGTGTGCTCGGACGGGTCGCCACCTGGCTACCTTCACTCGGGAGCCGGGGTCGGACCTTTACACACTGACCACTGAGTCCCCTCAGGTAGCTGCGTCCGCGTCTGCGTCTGCGTCAGGTCAGCTGTCCGCCCCCTGCTCGTGTCGCTCTCTGACGCATGAGACTGTTCTTTGGCACCACCGCCTTGGTCACCCGTCTGTGCAGCGCCTTCGGGCCATGCACAAACGGGACCTTGTTGCTGGTCTTCCCAGGGTGCTCCCTCCCCTTCCCGACTCGCCTGCTCCTCCCTGTATTCCCTGTGTCGAGGGACGGCAGCGCGCCGCTCCTCACTCCTCCTCCTTTCCCCCGACGACTGCTCCCTTGCAGACGCTCCACATGGACGTGTGGGGCCCAGCCCGCGTCCGTGGTCAGGGTCAGGAGAGGTACTTCCTGATTGTTGTTGACGACTTCTCGCGCTACACCACGGTCTTCCCCTTGCGCGCCAAGGGTGACGTCCCTGATGTCTTGATCCCTTGGATCCGCAGATCTCGTCTCCAGCTCCGTGAGCGTTTCCGCTCCGACTTCCCTGTCCTGCGTCTGCACTCTGACAGAGGTGGGGAGTTTTCCTCTGGCCTATTGGAGGCCTTCTGTCAGCAGGAGGGCATTCAGCAGTCCGTACACGCTTCCGGCCTCTCCACAGCAGAATGGGGTTGCTGAGCGCCGCATTGGTCTGGTCATGGAGGTCGCTCGTACCTCCTTGAGCCATGCGGCTGCCCCCCATTTTCTGTGGCCGTTTGCAGTCCGATACGCTGCGCATCAGCTCAACCTCTGGCCCTGTGTCTCCTTGCCCGAGACTTCTCCGACACTGCGTTGGATGGGAGAGGCTGGCGATGCGTCGCGTTTTCGGGTCTGGGGATCCCGAGCTTTTGTCCGCGACACGTCCGCGGACAAGCTCTCCCGTCGCGCTGTCCCCTGCGTCTTCCTTGGCTTTGTCCCGGACGCCCCTGGCTGGCAGTTCTACCACCCCACCTCGCGTCGTGTCCTGGCCTCTCAGGACGTCACTTTTGACGAGTCCGTCCCCTACCGCACTGCCCCGCTCCCCCCCCCCGCCTCTCTTCCTCGCTCCAGGTGCTGAGGTACCAGACCCCCTCCCCCCTCAGGGTGCCGCTCCCTCAGGTGTGTCCCAGGTAGACCCGGGTGAGCCTGTCGAGGTAGCTGTTGACTCTCGTCCTGCTAGGGGTGTTGAGCCTGGGGGTGCTGCATCTGGGGGTGCTGAGCCTGGGGGTGCTGCGTCTGGGGGTGCTGAGCCTGGGAGTGCTGAGTCTGGGGGTGCGGAGCCTGGGGGTGCTGAGCCAGGAGGTGCGGAGCCTGGAGGTGCGGAGCCTGGAGGTGCTGAGCCTGAGGGTGCTGAGTCTGGGGGTGCTGAGCCTGAGCGTGCTACACTTGGAGGAGCCCTCTCCTCCCAGCAGCTGCAGGAGAGGTACCTCGAGTACTGCCGCCTCCGGAGAGGTGCTGCTGGAGCTCGTCCCGGTACTTCCCCTCCTACCCAGGAGCTCCCCCCCATTCAGCAGATCCGCGAGTGGTACACACGGCGCTGCAGTCTTCGGAGTGGTGCTCCTGGTGCTGCGGACCCTGGGGGTGGCGCTGCTGCTGGTGCTGAGGACCCGGACGTGGGAGCTGCTGCTGGTGCTGCGGACCCGCCTGGTGGAGCTGCTGCTGGTGCTGAGGACTCGGACGTTGGAGCTGCTGCTGGAGCTGAGGACCCGGGCGGTGGCGCTGCTGCTGGTGCTGAGGACCCGGACGGTGGAGCTGCTACTGGTGCTGAGGACTCGGACGGTGGAGCTGCTGCTGGAGCTGAGGACCCGGCTGGTGGAGCTGCTGCTGGTGCTGAGGACTCGGACGGTGGAGCTGCTGCTGGAGCTGAGGACCTGAGCGGTGGCGCTGCTGCTGCTGCTGCTGAGGACCCGGGCGTTGGAGCTACTACTGGTGCTGAGGACCCGGCCAGTGGAGCTGCTGCTGGTGCTGTGGACCCGGACGCTGGAGCTCCTACTGGTACTGAGGACCCGGCCGCTGGAGTCTCCTCTGCTTCTGGAGACGCTGCGCGGCCGCGACCGTACTTCGTACCGCTCCTTCAGCAGGTTCTTGGGCAGGCTCCTCCTCCTTGTCCTCCTCCCTCCGTAGAGTGTCCCCCGCCTGTCCAGCCGCAGTCACAGTTACCGCCTACCTCGCCTCTCCCTGCTCCCTCTCCTTACACTGGTCCCACAGGAGGTCTTACAGAGCGTCGTGAGCCTGAGTCTCGTCCTGCGTCGCCTGTTCGTCCTGCTCGCACTGGTAGTCGTGTCCGTCGTGAGCGTCCTCCTCCTGTCCCAGGCACTCACTACATGACTCTGCGTCCCTCTACTGCTCCTCAGCGTGTCCCTCTACCGTCTCCTCCTGCGTCCTCTTTGCCTGACGTTCCGGACCCTGAGTCTGACCGGTATCGTGCTGAGCACCCTACTGTCACGCGTCTCCTTGCTACTGTTGTCACTGACCCTACCTTTGAGTCCTCGGCTGCGTCTGCTCTGGTCGCTGAGTTGGTTGACTTTGCTGCTGCCTCTCGTCTAGACTACGCTGCTAGCCTTGTTGCTGAGTCTGAGTCTGAGTCTGTCTGTCCTCCGTCCGTCGGGGGTGAGTGTGCTCTTGGCACGGACGTCCTTGAGGACAGACAGGAGGAGTTCCAGTGTCTTGCTGCTGCTTTGCCCCGTCTCGTGTCCTTGCTAGTTGCCCCTGAGGGAGACCCGGATGCACCAGACATCCCGACCCCGCGCACTTACGCTGAGGCGATCGCGAGTCCCTACTCCTCTCAGTGGCAGACAGCCATGGACGCCGAGATGGCTTCCTGGAAGTCCACACGCACCTACGTCGACGAGGTTCCCCCTCCTGGGGCGAACATCGTCAGTGGCATGTGGATTTTCGGGGTGAAGCGGCCGCCGGGTTCTCCGCCTGTCTTCAAGGCGCGTTACGTTGCACGAGGCTTCAGTCAGCGAGAGGGAGTTGACTTCTTCCAGACCTTCTCCCCCACCCCGAAGATGACCACTCTTCGGGTGCTGCTGCACATAGCTGCTCAGCGCGACTACGAGCTTCACTCACTTGACTTCAGCACTGCTTTCTTGCAGGGCAGCCTGCACGAGGAGATCTGGCTGCGCCGCCCACCTGGCTTCACTGGGTCATTTCCTCCTGGTACCCAGTGGAGGCTTCAGCGGCCGGTCTACGGTCTCCGCCAGGCTCCGCGTGAGTGGCACGACACACTGAGGACTACACTTGCGGCTCTTGGGTTCGCGCCTTCTACAGCTGACCCGTCGCTGTTTCTGCGTACCGACACTTCGCTGCCGCCGTTCTACATCCTCGTGTACGTCGACGACTTGGTCTTTGCCACTGCTGACACTGCAGGACTCGCTCACGTGAAGTCGGAGCTGCAGAGGAGACACACGTGCACAGACCTGGGTGAGTTGACAAGCTATCTTGGCTTGCGGATCACCCGGGACAGAGCACGGCGCACCATCACCCTGACTCAGTCACACATGGTGCAGCAGGTTCTCCAGCGCTTCCGCTTCACGTACTCCTCGCCTCAGTCCACTCCTCTGCCTACCGGTCACTCGCTCTCAGCTCTGCCTTCGGATGAGTCCGTAGAGCCGAGTGGCCCGTATCCAGAGCTTGTGGGCTGCCTCATGTACCTGATGACCTGCACTCGACCTGACCTTGCATACCCTCTTAGCATCCTTGCACGCTATGTCGCTCCTGGCCGTCACAGGAAGGAGCACATGGATGCCGCTAAGAGGGTGTTGCGCTACTTGTGCAGTACGTCGGGCATGGGGCTTGTGCTTGGAGGGCGAGACCGAGTTGTTCTCACAGGGCACTCAGACGCTTCTTGGGCAGACGACCAGGCCACTCAGCGGTCGTCTCAGGGTTACACCTTCAGCCTTGGCTCTGGCTCAGTTTCTTGGCGCTCTACGCGCTCTTCTTCTGTTCTCGGCTCCAGTTGTGAGGCTGAGATCTACGCCACAGCCATGGCTGCTCAGGAGCTACGCTGGCTGACCTACCTGCTGACCGACCTCGGAGAGCGGCCTCGTTCTCCTCCAGTGCTGTACGTCGACAACAAGGCTGCCATTGCCTTGTGTGAGGAGCACAGACTGGAGCACAGAACGAAGCACATCGCCCTGCGGTACTTCCTTGCTCGAGAGTTGCAGCAGCGTGGTCAGCTTTGTATTCGCTACGTGGCCACTGAGGCCAACACTGCTGATGTGTTCACCAAGGCGCTTCAGCCTCGTGACCATCAGCGCTTCTGCACTCTACTAGGCCTTGTGCCTACTGGACCTCACTTGCTTACCTCTTGACTTTGCTTGTACTGTGATCACTATATATATATATATATACCTGCATGTTTACTCTTGCTAGGTTGTGATCACTGTATCTCTTGCTCTGTTATAAACCTGCATGTGAACTGGTCTTGTGACCACTGGCTTGTGCTCGGAATTTGTGTGGAATCCTCGAGATCCACCCTGAGCTTGCTTTGCCTTGCTTTGCCCTGACTGGTCGTGTGACCCCCAGGTCTCCCCACTTCGCCTATGGGGGTGTGTCAAACATTATATGTTTATATGGTTGTAGGCTGTAGTGGGTTACGCCTTAGGGGGTACACTGGATTAGGGTTTCCTATTTGTATCCAGCCTTCTGTTAGTACAGTCATTCCAGTCCGTTCATTCTGACACCCATCTCAGGGGTACACCTATAAAACCCCCTCACCGGGCAGGGGAACACCAGTAAGGGGCCCCCTCTCAAGCCGACGAGCAGCAGGCACTGAGCAGGAGCGGAACCACCGGGGTTCAATGCACTGCGGTGGAACATGTGCCTGGCTGCGGTTGAATGGCCTGCAGCAGGAGCTTGGTGTGCGTGCCGAAGGGGAGAGGAGCCGGGGTGCGGGGTGCGAACGGGCACCCACTATACTAGTGGCACCAAGACAATATGGGCAAGGTACAAGCAGTAAAGCACGGATAACACGGGAGACATGGGTAGTGTCAAGAGGAAAGCTGCACTAGGAATGATCGAGGGTACAAACATACAAGTGAAACAGGTAGTCTCTGAGCAACAACAACAAGCAAACTTAGGGCGGCACTACTTCTCCAACCTCTGAGACAAACAAGGCCACAAGGCCAGTACTAGTGTTTGCACATGTATATGTATATATGAAAACAAACAATAGCGATCAAGACACAAGTAAGTGAGGACAATAAGTAACTAGCCCGAGCTGAGTAAAGAACCGCTGATAGCAGCAAGGCGGAAGTGCCCTGGTGAATATGTCAGCGGTGTTTGCCTCTCAGATGGGGTTCCAAGAATCATAAATCCAACTCAAGGTTGAACGCCATGTTGATTTCTCGCTCCAAATACGGTGGTCAACAATATCGCCCAATTCCCGCCGCCTCACTAACACCTGCACCCACATCTTTCGAAAGCGTGTTTTAATGGTGCAATCATCCCCTGGTAAAGAGGTTGTAGCCAGCACGTGGTGTTTAGTAGGGTAACGGGGCACGATGGGCGGTGAAAGGTAGAGGCGCTCTTGGGGCGCACTAAGCTAGTAATAGGCTACGCTCATTTTAGGGGCGGAAGCGTGACCAAACCTAACTCGATGATGCCATGTGAGAGAGTGAGGAAAGGTGAGATACACATAGCTGACCTTAACTTGGGCTACCAGGTGGATGGGAGATACACATAGCTGACCTTAACTTGGGCTAAGGAATGTAACATCACAAACATTACAAATACACTTTGACAGTTTTTACGAGTGCATGCAGGTTGACAAACGGGTCGTTATGACACTTACCAAATTGGGCCATGGGTGTTCTTTCCATGAATTTGGGTATAGCTACTCCTTCACCCACAAACTATCGATGGAAGATGTACTTACTCCTCGTTGGGTTTGGTGGCGGGGCAGGGAGATGTTTGAAGTTTTTGAACAAGATCTTTACACTTTTGCTGAGGTTCTTAGAGTGGTAGGTGGCATAGATGGCACCTACATCTGTTGTCATGGTTTTGACCCACATCGTAAGGATATATGGAATAGGAAAGGTTTTTGTTCCATTATTTTGTAGATAATATGCGCTTGCAATGGCTTAATCTTTGACTTCTTGGTCGGGTGGCCCGGAGGTGTCAATGACACCCGAGTCTTCTAGAATAGCCCAGCAAGGACACGAATAAAAAAAAGGAAAACTACTAGACTGCGCTATTGTCTCGAACGTGGCATATGGCCTACGTCCCTACCTCTACACACCCTATAGAGCTACTATAGGGCGCCATCTGCCAGCAAGACAACGAGTTTGGAACCTGCGCAAAATGCGACCGCAATGGCTTAAAGCTCAAGGCCCAAATTGCGGGCCGCGCTGGGCAAGATTACTAATCTTGCTGAGCGGCTGTTTGGGTGCTGTGAGTTGGCGAATTTTTGGTTACACTAGGTACGAATGAATCTGATTGGTCGAGACCAAACTCACCGCGCAAACTTCATGTTTAAGTATTTCTCAATTTGGGACTATCGGACCCAAACAGAATATTTGGCCCAGAGTTTGCTGACTCAGCAAGTTTTGCGAGGGCTTGACGAAAAAAGCAAACCCCACTTTCTCGACTTTCTGTTCACCTCCCAAACCACCAGCCCAAACCCTTGCGCAAGATTACTAATCATGCGCAATTTGGGCCTTGAGCTTTAATCTGGAACTTTTTGGTCGGGTGGCCTGGAAGTGTCAATGATGCGCGAGTCTTCCAGAACAGCCCGGCAAGGACACAAATTGAAGGAGGACTACTTGAATACGCTATAGTTTTGGGCGCTGCATATGGCCTACGCCCCTCACTCTACACACGCTACAGAGCTATAACGGGGTGCCATTTGCCAGTGCTACAGCGAGTCAGAAAACTGCAATAGTTGCGCGCAAAGACGGTGGTGGAGCAGGTTAACGGTCGCCTGAAGACGAAATGGCGATTGGTGGATAGGAGGCTTGAGTTCGATGTTTTGTGTGCGCCTCGGTACGCCACCACCTACGTAACACTGCATAACCTCGACCTTGTGCTCGGATCGCATCCTCGTCTCCAGGAGCCACCCGACAGAAAATATGGTGGTAGCTGAGTTCGGCCGCACATTCGTCACACTACGCGCCGAGCGCCTTGGGCTTCACACCGACCCGCTGCCATTCTTGCACAGCGGGTTGTCATAATGAACGAACAGGAATGATTGAACTAGCAGTGAAATGAGTACAAGTACCTAACCCTAGAATTGTGTACCCCCTAAAGGCTAACCCACTGTAGCCTAAACAACCACAACATATATAATGTTTGACACACCCCCATAGGCAAAGTGGGGGAGAACAAGGGGTCACAAGACCAGTCAGAGCAAAGCAAAGCACAAGCAAGCTCAGGGTGGATCTCAAGGGATACCACACAAATTCCGAGCACAAGCCAGTGGTCACAAGACCAGTTCACATGCAGTTTGATAATATAGCAAGAGGTACAGTGATCACAACCTAGCAAGTGAAAGCATGCAGATATATATATATATATATATATATATATAGATCACAGTACAAGCAAAGTCAAGAAGTAAGCAAGTGAGGTCCAGTAGGCACAAGGCCTAGAAGAGTACAGAAGCGCTGATGGTCACAAGGCTGAAGCGCCTTGGTGAACACGTCAGCAGTGTTGGCCTGAGTGGCCACGTAACGCAGACGAAGCTGACCACGCTGCTGCAGCTCTCGAGCAAGGAAGTAGCGCAGAGCGATGTGCTTCGTTATGTGCTCCAGTCTGTGCTCCTCACACAAGGCAATGGCAGCCTTGTTGTCGACGTACAGCACTGGAGGAGAACGAGGCACCTCTCCCAAGTCAGTCAGCAGGTAGGTGAGCCAGCGTAGCTCCTGGGCCGCCATGGCTGTGGCGTAGATCTCAGCCTCACAACTGGAGCTGAGAATAGAAGAAGAGCGTGTAGAACGCCAAGAAACTGAACCAGAGCCAAGACTGAAGGTGTAACCCTGAGACGACCGCTGAGTAGCCTGATCGTCTGCCCAAGAAGCGTCTGAGTGCCCAGTGAGAACAACTCGGTCTCGCCCTCCAAGCACTAGCCCCATGCCCGACGTACTGCAAAAGTAGCGCAACACCCTCTTAGCTGCATCCATGTGCTCCTTCCGGTGACGGCCGGGAGCGACATAGCGTGCAAGGATGCTAAGAGGGTATGCAAGGTCAGGTCGAGTGCAGGTCATCAGGTACATAAGGCAGCCCACAAGCTCTGGATACGGGCCACTCGGCTCTACGGACTCATCCGAAGGCAGAGCTGAGAGCGAGTGATCGGTAGGCAGAGGAGTGGACTAAGGCGAGGAGTACGTGAAGCGGAAGCGCTGAAGGACCTGCTGCACCATGTGTGACTAAGTCAGGGTGATGGTGCGCCGTGCTCTGTCCCGGGTGATCCGCAAGCCAAGATAGCTTGTCAGTTCACCCAGGTCTGTGCACGTGTGTCTCTTCTGCAGCTCCGACTTCACGTGGGCGAGTGCCGCAGTGTCAGCAGTGGCAAAGACCAAGTCGTCGACGTACACGAGGATGTAGAACGGCGGCAGCGAGGTGTCGGTGCGTAGAAACAGCGACGGGTCAGCAGTAGAAGGAGTGAACCCAAGAGCCGCAAGCGTCGTCCTCAGTGTGTCGTCCCACTCACGTGGCGCCAGGCGGAGACCGTAGACTGGCCGCCGGAGGCTCCACTGGGTACCAGGAGGGAACGACCCAGTGAAGCCAGGTGGACGGCGCAGCCAGATCTCCTCGTGCAGACTGCCCTGTAGGAAAGCAGTGCTGAAGTCAAGAGAGTGGAGCTCGTAGTCACGCTGGGCGGCAACGTGCAGCAGCATCCGAAGAGTGGTCATCTTCGGGGTCGGGGAGAAGGTCTGGAAGAAGTCAACTCCCTCTCGCTGACTGAAGCCTCGTGCAACGTAACGCGCCTTGAAGACAGGCGGAGAACCCGGCGGCCGCTTCACCCTGAAAATCCACATGCCACTGACGATGTTTGCCCCAGGTGGGGGAACCTCGTCGACGTAGGTGCCTGTGGACTTCCAGGAAGCCATCTCTGCGTCCATGGCTGTCTGCCACTGAGAGGAGTAGGGACCCGCCATCGCCTCTGCGTAAGAGCGCGGGGTCGGGATGTCTGGGGCATCCGGGTCTCCCTCAGGGGCAACTAGCATGGACACGAGATGAGGCAAAGCAGCGGCAAAGCACTCAAACTCCTCCTGCCTGTCCTCAAAGACGTCCGTGCCAAGAGCACACTCACCCCCGACGGACGGAGGACAGACAGACTCAGACTCAGCAACAAGGCTAGCGGCGTAGTCTAGGCGACAGCGAGCAGCAAAGTCGACAAGCTCAGCAACTAAGGCAGACGCAACAGTAGACTCAAAGGAAGGGTCAGTGACAACAGTAGCCAGAACACGCGTGACAGTAGGACTAGCAGCACGAAGGGAGTCAGACTCCGGGTCAGCAAGAGCAGGAAGAGAGGAAGCAGGAGGAGACGGCAGAGGGACACGCTGTGGAGCAGTGGAAGGACGCAGAGTCATATAGTGTGTGCCAGGGACAGGCGGAGGACGCTCACGCGGGGCTCGACGACCAGTGCGAGCAGCAGGAACTGGCGGCACTGGACGAGACGCAGGCGACACAGGACGAGACGCAGGCTCATGACGCTCCGTAAGACCTCCAGTCGGACCAGTGTAAGGAGCAGGACCAGGGAGAGGGGAGGAAGACGGTAACTGTGACTGCGACTGGACAGACGGAGGACACTCTAAGGAGGGAGGAGGACAAGGAGGAGGAGGCTGACCAAGAACCTGCTGAAGGAGCGGAACGAAGTACGGCCGCGGCCGTGCAGTAACTCCAGAACCAGCAGAGACACCAGCGCCAGGGTCCTCAGTACCAGCAGCAGCTCCAACGCCAGGGTCCGCAGCACCAGCAGCACCAGTAGAGCCTCCAGCACCAGCAGCAGCACCTCCAGCAGCTCCAGCACCAGCAGGGCTAGCAGCTCCAGCACCTCCAGCACCTCCAGCACCAGGGTCCGCGACACCAGGCGCGCCACTCCGGAGAGTGCAGCGCCGCTCGTACCACTCACGGATCCGCTCAAGAGAGGGCAACTCCTGCTGAGGAGGGGAGGCACCGGCACAAGTCCCAGTAGTACTCCTGGCTCCAGAGGCACCTCTCCTGAGGCTGCAGTACTGTGAGTACCACTCACGCAGCTGCTCCGAGGAGAGAGCTCCTCCAGGTGTAGGACTCCCAGGCTCAGCACCCCCAGACTCAGAACCCCCAGACTCCGGACTTCGCGGCTCAGCACCCCCAGACTCAGCACCCCCAGGCTCAGTACCCTCAGGCTCAGCACTCCCAGGCTCAGCACCCCCAGGCTCCGCACCCCCAGGCTCCGCACCCCCAGGCTCCGCACCCCCAGGCTCCGCACCCGCAGCAGGACGAGAGTCAACAGCTACCTCAACAGGCTCAACCGGGTCTACCTGGGACACACCTGAGGGAGCGGCACCCTGAGGGGGGAGGGGGTCTACCACAGCAGCACCTGGCGCGAGGAAGAGAGGCGGGGGGGGAGCGGGGCAGTGCGGTAGGGGAAGAGGCGGTAGTAGGGGACGGACTCGTCAAAAGTGACGTCCTGAGAGGGCAGGACCCGGCGCGAGGTGGCGTGGTAAAACTGCCAACCAGACGCGTCAGGGACAAAGCCAAGGAAGACACAGGGAACAGCGCGGGAGGAGAGCTTGTCCGCGGACGTATCGCGGACAAAAGCTCGAGATCCCCAGACCCGGAAACGCGACGCATCGCCAACCTCCCCCGTCCACAGCAGTGTGGGCGAGGTCTCCGGCAAGGAGACACGGGGCCAGAGGTTGAGCTGATGCGCAGCGTACCGGACCGCAAACGGCCACAGAAAGTGGGGGGCAGCCGCATGGATCAAGGAGGTACGGGCGACCTCCATGACTAGGCCAATGCGGCGCTCCGCAACCCCATTCTACTGTGGAGAGGCCGGAAGCGTGAACGACTGCTCAATGCCGTGCTCGGCACAGTAGGCTGCCAAGAGGTCGGAGGAGAACTCACCACCTCTGTCAGAGTGCAAGCGCAGGACAGGAAAGTCCGAGTGGAAACGCTCGCTGAGCTGGAGACGAGCTCTGCGGATCCAAGGGATCAAAACATCAGGGACCTCACCCTTGGTGCACAAGGGGAAGACCGTGGTGTAGCGCGAGTAGTCGTCAACAACTATCAGGAAGTACCTCTCCTGACCCTGACCACGGACGCGGGCTGGGCCCCACACGTCCATGTGGAGCGTCTGCAAGGGAGCAGTCGTCGGGGGAAACGAGGAGGAGTGAGGAGCGGCGCGCTGCCGCCCCTCGACACAGGGAAGACAGGGAGGAGCAGGCGAGGGTGGGAGGGGAGGGAGGACCCTGGGAAGACCAGAGACAAGGTACCGGGAGTGCATGGCACGAAGGCGCTGCACAGACGGGTGGCCAAGTCGGTGGTGCCAGAGGACAGTCTCGTGCGCCAGAGAGCGACACGAGCAGGGGGCCGACAGCTGACCTGACGCAGACGCAGACGCAGACGCAGACGCAGCGACCTGAGGGGACTCAGTGGTCAGTGTGTACAGGTCCGACCCCGGCTGCCGAGTGAAGGTAGCCAAGTGGCGGCCCGTACGAGCACACGTGCAGTGTGTCACGCGCTCGTAGGCAGGGGTGAACTGGTGAACACCTGCGTCCTGGAGCGCACAACCAGCCACCAGGTTCTAAAGAACGAGGGGAGGTGGAGACCTGACAGTGTGCCTGACGGGACCGCAGGACAGGGAAGGACAGTGGAGGAGGTCGCAATGACCGGGCCCCCAGAGGGGTCAGCGAGGGAGACAGCAACTGGCCGAGCAAGCGGCTCAAGGACAGTGCGGTCACGAAAGAAGCAGCGAGAAGCACCTGAGTCCAGTGTGAAGGTGTGTAGTGCCTCAGTCGACTCAGTACCAGGGGGCGCAGACGCACAAGCACCTAGAGCAGCAGCCTCACCAGTACCTGGGGTAGTGGACACGCAAGTACCTGAAGCGGCAGACGCACGAGCACCTAGAGCGGCAGCCGTACTGGTCCTAATGCCCGGGTCGGGCGGAACACACAGGTACTCAGCACCCTCTCCACTAGTAGACATCACATACATGGCAGTGAGAATAGCATCAAAGTCTAGAGCATAGATATCAATCCCCTTCTTCAGGAGATCAACCCAGCGGGGCAGCTCAGTGGCCTGAGGGAACTGAACACGCCAAGCGTCGTTGAGGCGAGCGAAGCAGCGCTGCGTGGCGTGCGGTCCCCCACACGGCTGACCAGTGCGGTCACCAGTGCAAATGACGTACGTGCAGCTAAGGCCACCCCCCCCCCCCCCCCCCCCCCCCCCCCCCCGTGCTGAGAGTACCACTCACGGACCTCCTGGGGCGACGGAGTGTGCTGCTGGCTCTGGCCACCGCCAGCGCCTCCACGACCACCACCTCCGCCCCCACCTCCTCGACCACCCCAACCCCTGCCGCCGCCGCGTCCACCGCCACCCCCACCACCGGCCCCGCCCCTGCCACCACCCCCACCGCTGCCACTCGCCCCTCCAGACCCGCCACCACCCCCACCGCCGCCACCGCCCCCACCACCGCCTCCCCCGCCGTCACCTCCGCCTCCCTTGCCCCCTTTGCCCTTGCCGCTGCGGCGTCCGCTCGAAGCAGACGCAGTCCCGACCTTCTCAGCACCAAGGAGGTCGACAGCAGCAGCAGAGGCGACAGAGGGAAGAAGGGGGGAAGGAGAACACCCCTCAAAGAACGGGGTGCGGGGGTCGCCACGAGAGGCACCTACAGCGACTATGCTAGCCTCAGCTGCAAGGAGTGTCGAAACAAGTTAGGCAGAAGTTAGGAACAGAAAGAGGGTTTGAACTAGCAGGCAGTTGAGTACAAATAGCAAACCCTAGATTGGGCTGTACTCGCTATAGAGTACCCCACTGCAGGCTAGACAATATAACATTCTGACACACCCCCATAGCCAAAGTGGGGTGTAATCAGCACAACAAGCAGTCACAATAGCAATAGTTCATAAATTATGAGCAAAGGTAGAGGCAGTCACTGAGGGCAAGTGAGGAGGAGGAGGGCTGGCGAGAGGAGAGTAGATGGGAGGCGACGACTGAAGCTGCAGACACACGGGCAACAGACGGCTCTGGTGCAACGCTAGTGGCTACCGGGAGCAAGTGCCCCGGAATACAGGAGTAACTGGCTCTGCGTCTGATCAGCAGCGACAGGAGCAACGGACCCACGGGCGACAGGTGCAACCGGCTCTCTGAGCTACCGGTGGCTATCAGAACCCCGGAATACAGGCGCTGCGGACGACACGACGGCAACCTCCACTCAATCTCCCCCAACAGTCCCACACCCCTCGACACACACCCCCTGCTGCGCCCCTAGCTCCACTCCCCCTTCACCCCCCTAGCACCACTCCTTCGGCTCCCCACACAACCACCCCCCTGAGCGGCAGCTGCAGCAGCGGGAGACGAAGGAGGAGGAGGAGGAGGGGACGGGGCACACAACCGGCACCCCCACAACCGCCACCCCCACACTCCCCACCCCCAAACCCTAAAACGGGCGGAACGGGGGAAGGAGCGCGGGGGACGGCGAGGGGGACGGCGCGCCGGGGAATCGGGAGCCGCGCGCGGCTCCAGCTGGTCGACGCGACTGTCGACGGGGCAGCGGGGGGTCGCGCGCGGCTCCCCAGGGCGGCGCGACGGGGTGGCGGGGCGACGCGACCACCGACGGGGCAGCGGGGGCAGCGCGCGGGTCCCCTAGGGCGACGCGACGGACAGGGCGGGGGCGCGCGCGGGTCCCCCACGATAGGAAACCGCCGTGCGCCTCGGGGCGCACGGCGGGCAGAAAACCGCCGCGCGCCCCGAGCGCACGGCGGGATGAAAACCCTAAAAAAATTTCGCCGCGCGCTCCGCGCGCGGCAGGAAGAAGACGACGCACGCCCGAGGCGCGCGAGAAGCATAACAGCAGCGATAGCAGTTAGTCTCAAAATAACTAGGCAAGAATGAATGAACTAGCAGAAGTTTGGGTACAAATATGAAACCCTAGTTGGGGTTGTACCCCATATTGGCTACCCCACTACAGCCTACAAGCATAATACAGTTTAACACACCCCCATAGGCAAAGTGGGGGAGAACAAAGGGTCACAAGACCAGTCCAGCAAAGCAAAACAAAGCCCAGGGTGGATCACAACGTCACCACACTCCGAGCACAAGTAAAGGCCACAAGGCCAGTTCACATGCAGTGCTAGATATAGTACAAGACAAGCAACACAGTGATCAAAACCTAGCAAGCAAGCAACAAGATATATATAAAGTACAGTACAAAGAATGTCAAGCAGTGAGCAAGTGAGGAAACGTGGACACAAGGCCTAAAGAAGTACAGTGCCGCTGATGATCACTAGGCGGGAGCGCCTTGGTGAAGATATCAGCAGTGTTGGCCTTCGAGTCCACGTACACAAGCCGAAGCTGACCGCGCTGCTGAAGCTCTCGAGGTCTTGCGCTGGCTTTGCCTTTGTTGCTTCGCTTGTCTCTGTTCATGCCTTCCCTCTGGCACTAGGCTCCTTGGCCCTCTCTACTTGCCTCGCCGGTACCAGTGCCCCTTTATTTGTACCCTCTCTTCCTCCGCTTTCCAATTTCTCGCACGTTCTCTCGCAGGATGACTGATTGGTCAGCAGCCAGCCCCTGCAGTTTACAAGAAGGACTCCGGGCTCCTCTTGATCGGGGTAGACCTGGACGTGGAAGTCTGGTCGTGCTCTATGTGCGACTTCGAGTGTGGACTGGCGCTGGACAGCGCCATGTACCACCTCAATTCCGAGCTCCACCGCAAGCACCTGCAAGAATCTGCGCATCTGCCGGCGGTAAAGGACAAGTATGGTGCCTGGAGGGTCACCACTCTCCTGCAGCACCCACGCATCACTGATTTCATGCAGTAGATGTTATCTCTTACGGCCGGGTTCCTGCTTGTGCTAGGGTAGCCTCCCAGCTACTGCCCGTGCTTCATAGTCTAGTCTTTTGCTGTGCCTTCATGCTGTATCCCTTGCAAAAGTATCAAGATGTACTGACGAGGCTCCCTGCCTGCTCGGTGATTCTTCCCTTCTTTCGCTCTCATGCCCCGTGGATGCACATGCATCAGCATGTGGGGGCCTCTGCTCTTCCTAAATGTTAGTACCTCTGACCATACGATGCATAAATGTTAATGGTATCAACAAGCAACAAAAAATGTATGACCTCCGATCATGGCTTTCTAAATGCGATCGAAAAAACAGATATTCTAATCCTTTTGACACCTGGCTTACACTCAATTTTCCCTGTCTCATTTTGTCCTTCAAACCATCCTCCTATGCTCAGAGTCCTC
Source organism: Closterium sp. Yama58-4 (assembly GCA_947470075.1). Classification (NCBI taxonomy): domain Eukaryota; kingdom Viridiplantae; phylum Streptophyta; class Zygnematophyceae; order Desmidiales; family Closteriaceae; genus Closterium; species Closterium sp. Yama58-4. The sequence goes on along the minus strand of CANIUD010000817.1, from coordinate 627,136 downwards.
CCCCGTTCACCGAACGTGCTAAGCCTGGAGGCATAGCTATCTTAACCTTTAACAAAAACATCAGCATATCTTCTACTGATCCCTCTCCTGACGGGCGCCTGCTGACGATTCATGCTAACTTTCTACAGGAACAGTTCCGTATCATCGCTGCTTATGTCTCTTGTACTCCAACCCTCAGGCGACAGTGGTGGCGTGCTATCTTCGCGCCTGGTCTTGACTCTCCTTCTGCGGCAGTCGGTACTATCCTGGCAGGTGACTTTAATGCGGTTTGCGCTCCTGAGGATAGAAACCGACCGTTGCTTAGTCGCGAGGTGTCTGAAGGAGCCATACTTTCCACCATTCTTGACAATCATCGGTTTGCTGAATCTTTCCGAAAGATCTACCATGTGGCCACTATGTTCTCTTTTTTTGCAATCCCCAGGAATGATCAAGGTGATACGCCGCCGTCTGCTTTGCGCCTTGACCGAATCTATATCTCTGCCCCCCTTGCTGTGCGACTGCTCGACGCCGGCTACATGTCCGTTTCCCGAGAAGTGTCTGATCACGATCTCTCTCCTCCCTACTGCGTTCTTCAGTGCGACAGTCCTAATATAGCTCCGCGGCCTTGGCGCCTTCCGCAGGATATTCTAAAGCGTCCGCAACTGGCGCACCTAGTCGTTTCCGCTTGTCGTAATCTCCCTCCCTCGCCCTCGGCCGCAGAATGGGACGAATGGAAGAACGCTCTGTGTAGACAGCTCAAGGCTTTTGCTGGTCGGGAAAAAATCCAGATAAAAAAAAAACCCCAGCCCACCTGCAGAACCTCACGTGCCAGCTTCGTATTCACCTGGGGATCAATCCTACGGATTTGGTGGCCAAGGAGCGTCTTCGCACTGCCTCATTGCAGTTTGAGAGGTACGAAGCCAGTCGTTTCGCGGAACTGGCGCTTAAAGCTAAGCTTAAAGTCGAAGGCCCGCGAGAGATGGGCGTTTTATTTTTCATGGTAGGGGTAAATAGCAGAATCAAAGCATCCTTGATTCCCTCCCTACAGTCCCCCTCAGGCGAGCTCATCTGTGACCTTCCCGGTATGTCATTGCTCTGCACTTCCTTCTTCCGGGACCTCTACCGTGGCAACCAGAGAGTATCGAATCACCCCTCCTTCTGGGCGCTCATCCCCTCTTCGCAATTACCGCACTCTGTTCCATCCCTCCTCTCACTCCCGTTTTCCCTGGCAGAGGTCGCTAAGGCTATCGCTTTCCTTCCCAAAGGAAAGACTCCTGGGCCGGACGGCCTGCCAGATGAACTCTTTCGGTCCTTCCGTACTCATTTCGCTCCGGCTATACACTCCTTGCTCCTCGGCTCCCATGATCAACTCCCCCCCTCTATGCTGCAGGGCCGTAACCGTGCTCATCCCAAGAAAGAGTGACGCCACAGTGGTTGACAACCTACGGCCTATCACGCTCATGAATTCTGACTATAAAATTCTGGCGATATGCTTGGCTAACAGACTCCAACTTTATCAAATCTCGGAGAATTGGAGATACGCTAAATGATACCCTAGACATCTTCGACTGGGCTACCGCTCAGTCCTTGCCTCTTCTTGCCCTAACAGTTGACATTCGCAAGGCCTATGACATGGTTGATAGAGACTTCATGTTTTCCTGCCTATCGCATCTGGGCCTCCCCGCCCCATTCATTCAGTGGGTTAAGCTCATGCATTCAGGCACTTCAACTCGAATCTCTGTAAACAACCTCTGCGCCCCCCCCATTCCCGTTTTGACCGGAGTCCGACAGGGCTGCCCGCTGGCTCCTCTTCTCTTCTTGTGTGTTATAGAAGTTTTTCATCGTTACACCTCCTGCTTCCTTCCCGGCTTCCCTATCTCCCGCACTCAGAACCGCCTGATGGACGACGCGGTCGGAAGCTTCCTGTCGGCTTCTAAATACATCTCAGCAGGGCGTACTACCCGCCTCCTCACCCATACGGTTATCTACAATAAAATCGAGCACGGCGGGTTGGGGGCTATCAGGCCTTCCATTCAGATCAAGGCACTCAATATCCAGCGCACCCTTCGCCGCTTCTCTCCTCTCCCTGGCGCCTCCGTCGCTAGAACTTGTATCCCAATCCCCTTTGGCTTGCATGGCTTCCTCTCTCACGCTGACTTCGCCCCTGCCCTTCCCCCTTCCATCCCACCCCGTTATCGTGAAGAAGTCAAGAGCCTGCTAGAAGTGTCGATTGACATTTCCTCCCCCCACCAGGAGTTTTGGTGTATTTTGGCGGGACCAGTGCCGTTTAACCGGTTTATCCTCAAACCTGACGGGCGGCCGTTCGGTCGCATTAAAGAAGAAGAATTTCTGCTTACGAAGGAAGTCCGTGTCGGCAACATTGTCCGCCGCGATGCCACGGGAGCACGTCGACTCAATGATGCTGAAGTCATGGCCCAGTTTCCACCCCGCACATACCCATGCAGTCACAGGATTCTCAAAGAAATTTACGATGCGATGCCCAAAGAATGGTGGGCTGCCCTTGCTTCCTCTCACAGCCTCGTCCCCTTATACACAGGCGACTTGTTTCTGCTCGCAGCGGACATGCATGCCCCACCAAGATTTGCCTTTGAGGTGGAGAGCTCCTTGCCTGATGGCAACCTTTTTGCTAACGTGTTTGAGGTGGATCCTAAAGGTCGAATAGCGAAGGAAGCACTGGAGCACCGTCTCCTTTCACCCTATGACACGCGACTGTTAACTTTTAGTGACTCTTGACCTTCGGGTGACTCTCGAGCTACCGAGTGCTCTATACAAGCATGTAGCGATACTGGTACAGTAACACTACTTTGCTATGAAGTGGTGCGCTAGGGGAGAACATTCGGGAAAGTTACAATAACCTTTCGGTTATTCCAACACTCCCCTTCATTCCTGAAAGTGAGCCACGTGGGTTGATATCTTCTTCGATATCCCGCAGAGGTTGATGCAGTGCTGAAATTTCTGACGTGGCAGTTTCTTGGTCAAGAATTCCGCTGTCATGTCACCGGTAAGGCAATACGGTACGTGAGTTTGACCTTACCCTTGTCAATTTCATCCTTGACGAAGAAGTAACGGAGTGCGATGTGTTTGGTGCGGTTCATGAAGCCAGGCTTGTTCGCGATCTTGATTGCGCTCTGGTTGTCGCAGAGTAATGTAAAGTGCCCGTTCATCGTCACTTTCGCTTCCTATAGGAGCTCCATCAGGTACAGTCCTTCGCGAACAGCTGCGCTGGCGGCGATGAACTCAGCTTCGGCGGACAAAAGAGCGATGAGTTCCTGCTTCTGGGAGTTCCAGGAAATGAGTTTCGCGGGCTGGAGTTGGACGATGAAGCCTATGCGGGAGCATCTGTTGTCAATATCACCCGCATGATCAGCGTCTACGTAGCCGTAAAGTTGCAGAGTAGCAGTTAAGTTGGCTTTGTAGGAGAGTCCGACGTCAGGGGTGGAGATGAAGTATTGAAGTGCTCGGCGCACATCCAGTAGATTCTCCCCTTCAGGTCGCTTCAGGTACTGTGCGAGCTGGCTTGCGACATAGGAGAGATCTTAATTCTGAAGACCCATTTGCCGCTGAGAATCTTTCTTCCCTTCGCAGATGATTGGGGAACCAGCTTCCAGGTTCCGCGACGCTTTAATGTTGCTAATTCTGCCGCCATGGCTGCCTTCCACTTCTCGCTATCGGGCTCAGACAGAGCTTGTCGCACGGTGGTGGGTTCTTTGGGTGAACCGTGGCGAACTGCGACTGTGAGGCCAAGAACACGGAGGCCAGTTTCGTTGGTCTTTTTATAGTGGAGGCGGTCGTAGTCGTGGAAGCTGGTTACTTCGACGACATCGTCGTCGCTGTCATTTCTGGTGCGGGTGGTGTACTGCGAGGAATTTGGAGCTGGTAACTCGGCATCCGGAGATCGGCGCGCTTCACTGTTGTAGTTGTGGGCTTCTCGAGTTGTATTATCAGGATCGAATAGGGAGACAGGTATGTAAGTCGGCGTATTGAGTGGGTTCACGTTTATGACAGATGGCTTGGGGGATCCTTCTGTTCTGGTGCCGGCCTGGCGGCTCGGATTCCACTTCTCAGCAAAGGCACCCCATCACTTGCGTCCATTCAGGACCTCCTGTATACTAAGCAAGCGCTCACTCACCCACAACGATGGACGAACATGCTTCCTAGCCCGTTCCTTCTTCCAGATTATAAACATGCTTTTTTTTTTTTTCGGAACATGCCTTTCTTTTCCTTTTCTTTTTCTTTTTTTCTTTTCTCTTCTCTTTTTTGTTTGTTTTTTTTTGCGCTAACACTTCCGTCGGGATCCAGATTCAGCTTCGGCCGTGATAAGGGTGCTTGCGCCGGCTGCACCAGTGGCAGACGTGAGACACTCCCGCATCTCTTTTTTGAGTGCGGAGTGGCCAAACCTATCATCGATGCTCTACAACGCACTGCTAGAAGCCAACTGGGAGTTTACACCTCGCCAGAATTGACACTCTTGCCCGTGGCGTGAGTGCAGCCACAGAATCTACTACGAGGATATCAATTCCCTCAGAACGCACCAACATATCCCGCTTTCGACTGAAGCTGGGCATGGGGCCCCGTGGAGTCTTCTCGTTGGCGCGGCCACAAAAACCATATGGAACGCTCGCTGCAGCTTTCGTTACAGGGAAACCACTACTAAGACCGGGGATGCACTATTTCAAGTTCTACACTACTTCCTTCTTGCCTACAAAATCCTCGCGGTATTCCAAAGGCTCCAAGAAGAAACAGGCCAAGTCCGCACAGATAGCCAAGCTAGCCCAATTACATAGATTCTTTCAGTTCCCCGAACCCAACACACCCGTCATCCACCCGGACTGTGCCACATGGCTACTCACCGATACCTTCTGCCCACCGTGACTCATATCATCCCCACCTTGCCACATGTCAGCTGGATATCTGTCCTAGGACATCTCTGCTCCTGTAGCAGGAGGATGACGTGCTCACACATGCTCCCTACAGGGAGCTAGGCTCTGCATGTGTCCTCATCTAAGCTGCATGTTTGGAATAGGTCACGACCTAATAAAAAACTTTAAACCTTGCTGAACCATGCCTGGCTGAATCATGCCTGGCTGAATCATGCCAGGCTGAATCATGCCTGGCTGAATCATGCCTGGCTGAATCATGCCTGGCTGAATCATGCCTGGCTGAATCATGCCTGGATGAATCATGCCTGGCTGAATCATCCCAGGATGAATCATGCTCTGAATCGTGCCTGGCTGAATCGTGCCTGCCCGAATCATGGCTTGCTGAATCATGCCTGGCTGAATCATGCCGGGCTGATTCATGCCTGGTTGAATCATGCCTGGCTGAATCATGCCTGGCTGAATCATGCCTGGATGAATCATGCCTGGCTGAATCATGCCTGGCTGAATCATGCCTGGCTGAATCATGCCTGGCTGAATCATGCCTGGCTGAATCATGCCTGGCTGAATCATGCCTGGCTGAATCATACCTGGCTGAATCATGCCAGGATGAATCATGCCTTGCTGAATCAAGCCTGGTTGAATCATGCCTGGTTGAATCATGCCTGGCTGAATCTTGCCTCCCTGAATCTTGCCATGCTGAATCATGCCAGGCTGAATCATGCCTGGCTGAATCATGCCTGGCTGAATCATGCCTGGCTGAATCATGCCTCCCTGAATCTTGCGATGCTGAATCATGCCAGGCTGAATCATGCCTGGCTGAATCATGCCTGGCTGAATCATGCCTGGATGAATCATGCCTGGCTGAATCATGGCTGCCTGAAAAATGTATGGCTGAAGAATGCCTTGGTGCATCATGCCAGGCTGAAATATGCCTGGCTGAATCATGCCTGCATGAATCATGCCAGGCTGAATTATAACCGGCTGATTTATGCCTCTTTGAATTATGCCTGGCTGAATCATGCCTGGTTGAATCATGCCTTGCTGAATCGTTCCTGGTTGAATCATGCCTGCCCGAATCATGCCTCCCTGAATCATGGCTTGCTGAATCAAGCCTGGCTGAGTCATGCCTGGTTGAATCATGCCTGGCTGAATCATGCCTCCCTGAATCATGCCATGCTGAATCACGCCAGGATGAATCATGCCTGGCTGAATCATGCCTGGCTGAATCATGCCTGGATGAATCATGCCTGGATGAATCATGGCTGCCTGAATAATGTCTGGCTGAATAGTGCCTTGGTGCATCATGCCAGGCTGAAATATGCCTGGCTGAATCATGCCTTGCTGAATCATGCCTGCCTGAATCATGCTTGGCTGAATTATGCCCGGCTGAATCATGCCTGGTTGAATCATGCCTGGCTGAATCATGCCTGGCTGAATCATGCCTGGCTGAATTATGCCTGGCTGAATCATGCAAGGCTGAATCATGCAAGGCTAAACCATGCAAGGCTGAGTCACGCAAGGCTGAATCATGCCTGGCTGAATCATGCCTGGATGAATCATGCCTGGCTGAATCATGCCTCCATGGCTGAATCATGCCTGGCTGAATCATGCCCCCCTGAAGCATGCCATGCTGAATCATGCCAGGCTGAATCATGCCTGGTTGAATCATGCCTGGCTGAATCATGCCTGGCTGAATCATGCCTGGCTGAATCATGCCTGGCTGAATCATGCCTGGCTGAATCATGCCTGGTTGAATCATGCCTGGCTGAATCATACCAGGCTGAACCATGCCGGGCTGAATCATGCCTTGCTGCATCATGCCAAGCTAAATTATGCCTGGATGAATCATGCCTGGCTGAATCATGCCTGGATGAATCATGCCTGGCTGAATCATGGCTGCCTGAATAATGTCTGGCTGAATAATGCCTTGGTGCATCATGCCAGGCTGAAATATGCCTGGCTGAATCATGCCTTGCTGAATCATGCCTGCCTGAATCATGCCTGGCTGAATTATGCCCGGCTGATTTATGCCTGGTTGAATCATGCATGGCTGAATCATGCCTGGCTGAATCATGCCTGACTGAATCATGCCTTGCCGAATTGTGCCTGGTTGAATCATGCTTTCCCGAATCATGCCTCCCTGAATCATGGCTTGCTGAATCAAGCCTGGCTGAATCATGCCTGGTTGAATCATGCCTGGCTGAATCATGCCTCCCTGAATCATGCCAGGCTGAATCATGCCAGGCTGAATCATGCCTGGCTGAATCATGCCTGGCTGAATCATGCCTGGATGAATCATGCCTGGCTGAATCATGGCTGCCTGAATAATATCTGGCTGAATAATGCCTTGGTGCATCATGCCAGGCTGAATTATGCCTGGCTGAATCATGCCTTGCTGAATCATGCCTGCCTGAATCATGCGTGCTGAATTATGTCCGGCTGAATCATGCCTGGCTGAATCATGCCTGGCTGAATCATGCCTGGTTGAATCATGCCTGACTGATTTGTGCCTTGCTGAATCATGCCTGGCTGAATCATGCCAGGCTGAATCATGCAAGGCTGAATTATGCAAGGCTGAATCATGCCAGGCTGAATCATGCCTGGCTGAATCATGCCTGACTGAATCATGCCTGGCTGAATCATGCCTCCATGGCTGAATCATGCCTGGCTGAATCATGCCTGGCTGAATCATGCCTGGCTGAATCATGCCTGGCTGAATCATGCCTGGATGAATCATGCCTCCCTGAATCATGCCTCCCTGAATCATGCCAGGCTGAATCATGCCAGGCTGAATCATGCCTGGCTGAATCATGCCTGGCTGAATCATGCCTGGATGAATCATGCCTGGCTGAATCATGGCTGCCTGAATAATATCTGGCTGAATAATGCCTTGGTGCATCATGCCAGGCTGAATTATGCCTGGCTGAATCATGCCTTGCTGAATCATGCCTTCCTGAATCATGCGTGCTGAATTATGTCCGGCTGAATCATGCCTGGCTGAATCATGCCTGGCTGAATCATGCCTGGTTGAATCATGCCTGACTGATTTGTGCCTTGCTGAATCATGCCTGGCTGAATCATGCCAGGCTGAATCATGCAAGGCTGAATCATGCAAGGCTGAATCATGCCAGGCTGAATCATGCCTGGCTGAATCATGCCTGACTGAATCATGCCTGGCTGAATCATGCCTCCATGGCTGAATCATGCCTGGCTGAATCATGCCTGGCTGAATCATGCCTGGCTGAATCATGCCTGGCTGAATCATGCCTGGATGAATCATGCCTCCCTGAATCATGCCTCCCTGAATCATGCCAGGCTGAATCATGCCAGGCTGAATCATGCCTGGCTGAATCATGCCTGGCTGAATCATGCCTGGATGAATCATGCCTGGCTGAATCATGGCTGCCTGAATAATATCTGGCTGAATAATGCCTTGGTGCATCATGCCAGGCTGAATTATTCCTGGCTGAATCATGCCTTGCTGAATCATGCCTGCCTGAATCATGCGTGCTGAATTATGTCCGGCTGAATCATGCCTGGCTGAATCATGCCTGGTTGAATCATGCCTGACTGATTTGTGCCTTGCTGAATCATGCCTGGCTGAATCATGCCAGGCTGAATCATGCAAGGCTGAATCATGCAAGGCTGAATCATGCCAGGCTGAATCATGCCTGGCTGAATCATGCCTGACTGAATCATGCCTGGCTGAATCATGCCTCCATGGCTGAATCATGCCTGGCTGAATCATGCCTGGCTGAATCATGCCTGGCTGAATCATGCCTGGCTGAATCATGCCTGGATGAATCATGCCTCCCTGAATCATGCCTCCCTGAATCATGCCAGGCTGAATCATGCCAGGCTGAATCATGCCTGGTTGAATCATGCCTGGCTGAATCATGCCTGGCTGAATCATGCCTGCTTGAAGCATGCCTTGTTGAATCATGCGTGGCTAATTCGAGTGGTGCATTGTAGCGATATTCTTCGAGCCAAGAAAAAAAATCAGTAAGAACTCCTGTTCATGTTCAGAAAACTTCTAACCCAATATACCAAGGCTGTACGGTAATTCACTCAGTTAAATCTCAGTCGTATGCTCTTAAGAGTAGTGGAGCCTGATCATGCTAGCATGCAGGCACAAACTTGGGCAGGAGACTATGCTTATGAGTTGTGAAAGGCACTTGCAGTGGTCACTGCTGAGTAGTCAAATATGGAGCATGTCACAGCCCTCGATTAGAAGCTGTTGGAGCACTCTAAGATCTCCTATGTCGTAAGGCAGAGCCAGAAGCTGCTTGCAATTCTGAAGGTCGAGGAACTTCAGCCTGCTGAGCTGAGCAAAGCCAGCAGGAAGCAGGCGGATTCTGGTGTTGCTGGCGTTCAGATGATGCAGGCAGGAGAGCTGCGTGAGGGAAGCAGGGAGATGCGTGAGGGACCAGCAGTTGGATAAGTCCAGCCTGCGCAGCCTTGAGAATGCCCCAATGGCATCTGGAAGGGAAGATAACCTCCGCGCATGGATCTGAATGGATGTGAGGCGGTGAAGAGTGGTGATGGCAGCAGGCAGCGCCGTGAGTTCTTCACCCGTGGTGTGGATGTTCAGCTGCCGCAGCTCCTGCAATGCCGGGCCGTCAGATTCCACCAGCCTGTTCAAGCTGCGGGCCTCCTTGAGCGCCAAGACGCGGAGGCGAGGTAGCCTTGCCAACAGGGACAGAAACTCCTCTGCATCTTCGCCCAGCTGCACCTGCAGGTGCTCCAGACCAGAGAGAGAAGCGAGGCTGGCAGCAATGGCGTCAAGAAATGGTGCACGGATGATGCCCAAGAACAATACCCCGAGCTCGGTAAGCCTTGAAATGTCTGGCGGAGACACCATGTGCTGACTGTTTTCGAAGTAGGATAGTGCCTGGAGACTGAATGGCAGAGCCTGAGCTTCTCTCAGCAGCCAACATTTCCTCAGCTCCAACTCTTTCAGCCTGGTGAGGCTATCCAGCCTCCTGGGAACCGATGAGAGACGGCGACACTCCTGAATCCTCAGCACTTGAAGGTTGACCAGCGCCGTCACAAATTCCGGAAGCTCGTTGATGGCCGGGCACTTCCGAAGGCAAAGCTCCTGCAGGTTTGTCATCTCCGCCATGCCCGCAGGAAGCTCGGCAATCTCGCACCGATCCAGCTCCAACCTGGTCAGTGACGCCAGCTGCGTGAATAAGGGCGGCAGCTGCTCTTCCGTGTTTTTGGTGAGATGGAAGGTTTGGAAATTGGTGAGTCCCCCCAAGTCTTCTGGAAGGTCCAGATTCATCAGCCATTCAAGGCTGAGAGTCTGCAGTGCAGTGAGGCGGCCAAACCCTGCAGGTAGTGTGTCCACCCCAATGCACCAAAACACAAAAAGCGACTCCAGAGATGCGAGTCTGGTGAAGGAAGCAGGGAAATGGCTAAGCCGCAGGGTGCGCAGCACCAGCGTCTTCAAGGCTGGCAGGTTGCCGAAGTTTTCAGGTAGAGCGGACAAGGGGCAAGAGGAAATGGTCAAGCTCTCCAGGCAGGTGAGGGAGGTGAACTCATCAGTCAAGTCACGGAAGCTTTCGCACCCGCTGATGCTGAGCTCTTGGAGGCACGGCAGCATCTCGCCTATACTGTCTGGAAGCCGCTCTTGGCTGAAGCATTTGCTGAGCTGCAGGCGTTTCAGGGAGCTGTATGGCGATTCAAGAGGGGGAAAAACGCTGAATTGAGCACCGCGCAGTCCAAACTTGAGAGACTCGAGAGCAGGTAGCTGGGCGAGTGAGAAGGCAGGCGGACCTGGTGAAATAAGGCGAATTTTATCAGGCAAGGAGAGGCGGGTGAGGTTGGTGAGTTGAAGGAGGCTGAAAAGCTGGTCGTAGTGAAGAGAGGAGGCTTCAATGGAGACTGCAGTGAGGGACGAAAGGTGGCTGAGGTTTGGAGGCTTCAAGATCCAAGTATTGGTCAAGACGAGGATGCTCAAATGTTGAAGCTGAAAAAACGAAGCTGGTGGGTTCTGATTTTCCTCAATATAGTACAACGACACCTGCTCCAGTTGAGTGCAATGGCGGAAGAAATAGTCCAAGCCAGACTTGGTTATAAAACGGTGCCTCCTTCCGTGCTGTCCGTTGTCCGCTGCCATCATCAACTTCCCCACGTGCAGCGCTCTCAGCCCAGGACACAAAGAGGGGAGGTCAGCTAGAAATGAGTTGTCCAGCGTTTCAACACTTCCGTCCGACAGATGCAGGTGGGCTAAATTCGGGAAGCAAGCGACGGCGGTGAGGACATCCTGACGAGAAACTAAGCGGTCTTCTTTGACGAGAAGCGTCGAAACATGCCTCTGAGCGAGACGCCGCCAGCGACGGCAGATGGACGCGATGAAGAGATTGTGAGCAGCATCTGCAGAGGCAGGAGGGGTCGGCATCGCAATGTCTGGAGTAGCGTCCGTGTATAGATGATTAGACCTGGGCGTGACAAAAGTTGCACAGAGCATCGCTATTTGATGTGCAAGAAATGACTGACTGCTTGGAAGGCCACAAGATCCTGATGAGCACGTCGTCTAGGAGATCGTGGATGTGGGTTCCACTACTAGAGTCTATGAGAACAGTCATGTGCACCAACTGGCAGCTGAGGTGAAGCTTGAGGCCTAAATGGATTGGACCACGCCAGTATGATATAGAATACCACGGCTTCAGCGAGGATACAAGGTTTTTTTTCTAATCAATTTCGTGTGTTGTTCGTGACTGAGACAACCTAGGAGCGATTGCTGCGAATGTGAAACTGCGGACTCACGTGGAACAACGTTGGGTCACTCAGAGAATGCGTGCGTCCCACCTGGAAAAATGTTCAGTCAGCTAAACCTGCGCTTTCAGCAGCTGCTATTTCGAGTCTGGAAATGGCTTGACTATCCAAGCTCGCAGTTCAGTTCCGCAAGGCCACCACGGCTATGCTGATGAAGCTTCGAAGGTCAGTTTCTGCTGGGCACTCGTTCCTCTAAGGAAGGAGAGGAAGCGTCCCGCACAGGAAAACGCTATCGTTCTCTTGGCGCATTAGGGGTGCTTGGCCCCCTTGAAGAAAATTATAGGAATGCGCGTGACAGGGATTAAAGCCCACGTCGAGCCTCCCATCTTGTTATTGTGTACCGAACCTGGTAGCATTTGCTGTGCGCCGATGGGTAAGAGAACGCACTCAAACTGGGTTTTTTCACGCGTTCGGTAGCCAAATCACACTGGGCAGGTCCAGTGTTCTAATAACGATTTGGTGGGCTTTAACATGGTTCGAATGTGGGCCAGGGAAGATCCCCCGCACCAACCGCAGTGTGACTGGGGACACTACCGAACAAGGCCCACGGCCATGCTCATGAAGCTTCTAAGGTCCAGATCGGGGCGAACCAGGCATGTATTTTTTGGCAACGGACCAGGTCGGGGCGGACCAGTCACATGAGACACCTCAGTTTCTGCTGGGCACTCGTTCCTCTACGGAAGGAGAGGAAGCGTCCCGCACAGGAAAACGCTCCTGGAGGTTGCGTGGTTTGCCTGCACCAACCTTTCTTTTCTGCGCGAGCCTTCCCGTCAAACTTGGTCTGGTTCAACCAAGGTTTGTTTCGCTACTAGGTTTGGGAACTAGCGGACAGTGGAAGTACAGCAGAAACAGCATCAAGGCTCGTTCCCTCCAAGGCGAGCCATATTGGGAGGTTCGGAAACGAAAGTTAGGAAACCGCACAAAGCACCTACCAGCAACCCATTTTTACGGGGATGCGGTGCGGTTGAGAACTTCACGAGCTTCACAAAACCTAAACATTTGTCAGGACAACTTCTCATTTAGCATCCAAGAGGAGAAGCTCTAGACGCGTACCTATTCCCATGCGCGATTCCCTTTCCAGTTGCCTCTATGTGCATCGTTGCTTCTTGGATTTCCATTTTGTAATTTCAATCGATCAGCAAGATTTTTGTTCAGTCCGTTAGATCGTTCCTAATGGCGACGTCCATCGCCGTGCGACACGCCCCACACGCGTCGCCATCGTTCGCTCACCGGCGTGCCGCATTATCCCGTCGCGTGTCGTCTCTTCCTCTTCCGAACAATCGCTAGCCGTCCGATGCCGCCGCCAATCGCAACAAGCTGTTACCTCGCGACAACCAGGTCCCCCGTCTAGGCGGTCCGCATGGGCAGCGGCGGCGGCGGCGGAGGGGAAGGATGCAGAGGCGCAGCTGTCGGCGGAGGAGGCGGAGGAGGCGGAGGACCTCAGGGATATTCAGGACATCCTCGAGGTGATTCGCGCTCGCATAGAGCGCTCACGACATCGTGGCAGCTCAAGGGGTGTCGCGACATGACGGTGCAGGAGGTGTGCTTCTTAGCCTTGCGGTTTGTCGCGACTCTGATTCTGTTGCAGGCAGCCTTTGTCTGTTATTGTCCGTGATTGTCCGTCCATGTCCGTCCCTTCCTTGTACGTCCTTAGTCCTCATTGTCCGTTGTTCGCGCTGTGTCACCTCCCCGCTGTCCCTCCCTCCCCATCCACACCCATACTCCCCTCCCCCTCCTCACCGCGCGCCAATTTCTGCGCGCCAATCTCCGCGCGCCAATGTGACGTCACGCGCGCCTAACGCGCGCAGATTCGGTTGGTGCTGACAATTGAGGACCCAATTCACTAACGCCACCTCACCGCAATTCACCTACCCCTCACCTCACCCCACTCACCTCACCGCGCGCCTATGCACAGATCCGGCTGGTGCTGACAATCGAGGACCTGCTGCGACCCGCTGCCCCGTTTCGTTCCACCCTACCCTCCTGCCAATTTTCGTTGCTCCCCACCCCTCCTGTTTCCTGCGGCAGATCAGGCTGGTGCTGATGATAGAGGACCCTCCCTGCTGTCCTCACCCATTCCGTTACGTTGCGACCCACCCCTCTTCGTCCCTCCCAATCCACGCACTGCGCGCCAATCTCCGCAGATCCGGCTGGTGCTGATGATCGAGGACACGCGCGAGGCGGAGCGGCGGCGGAAGATGGGCATCGAGAACGAAAGCGGGTGCTCGCGCGACGAGATTGCAGATGCGTTTTGCGAGGTGCGCACGGGGGATGGGGGCAAGGGGAGAGGCGGGGAGAGCTGAGGGGGCAGGGAGCGGTGGGGAGAGAAGCAAGGGGGTACGGGCATCGGGTATGAGAGTGGGTGCTCCCACGACGAGATCGCGGAAGCGTTGCGCGAGGTGGGGGGGGACGAGGGGGGAGGGGTGGGGCCGAGGGTGAAGAGAGGTGGGCCGAAAGAGGTGGGTGAAGGGCAGGGTGTGGAGAGGAGGGTGGAGGGCGGGGAGAGGGAAGAGAGGGGGGGAGGGGATGGGGGTTTTGGTTGGTGATGAGAGTGTGAGGGTTGCACAGCGAAGAGAAACGCGTGGCGACGGGAAATGCTAACGGTCGTTTTCTTGTCCTCAAGGTCCAACCGCTCGCACTACTCCACCCGTCCATCAGTGAGTGCTCGGGTGCGTAAATACAACATCACAAAAATCCTGCGTCCGGAAAGCCGATGAAAAAAGTTGCTCTGGAGCTTTGTCGAATGATTTGTGAACGTAGCGTTTCGAACGCTTTTTTTTGAGAAAGTATAGGTCGCTTTCCAAATGCTTTGTCGAACGCTTTTCAAATGCTTCGGCAATGCTTCTCGGTTCAAACCTACCAGGTCAAAATCTTCGGAAGAAGTTCGGTTCGAGTTTCCGCAGAGCAATTTCGGAGATCGGATCTCATTGCAATGTACTCTTTATGGAATTACGGTTTTCTTATAATAAGCTTAGATTGGAGACTTGCAAGCCTTTATATGTTGTTTAAAAATATGTTTAGTTGCCTTATCCTTGCATTCAAAATAAACATTACAGAATCCTTGGTAAAAGCAGATTATTCCCACCTAAAAATGCACATAAAACAGCATCCTAAACCCTTGATGACTAGTCAGTTAGGTTGATCTGCATCATCCTACTACCTGCTTCTCATGCTCCCGTACACTATGTCTCCCACCGAACCCCATCCCTTGTGCTCTAGGCCGAGCGTGCCCACGCGTCCACTGCTTCCTCGCATGTTTAGGCCCTCTCATGCGTCTGCTGCTCCGCCCCTGGCGCTCTCCAGTCATGCCTTTACTACTGCTTGCTTTGTCCTCTCCAGTCATGCCTAACCTGCTGCCCCCCTTGTGCCACTCCTGGCTTAATGCTCTCCCCCTTTCTCTATCCGCTCGTGCCTTGTCTGCTGTCCCCCTAGCTCTCTCCACTCATGCCCTTTCTGCTGCACCCCCTTGCACTATCCTCCAGTTGCCTCGCTGGTTGCCCCCCCTTGCACACTCCTCACATTGTCTCTACTGCTGCCCCCCTTGCTGACTCCACTTTTTTGCCTCCAGTGCTGCCCCCCATGCTGACTCTACTCTTTTGCCTGGCGTGCTGCCCCCCTTGCTGTCTCCACCAATGCCTCTACATCCGTATTGATGTCTCCTCGCAAGTGTGTGATGCCTCTCCTGCTGCCCCCCTTTGTAAACTCCACTCATGCCTCATCTGCTGCCCCCATTGTCTTGTCGCCCCATCACTTGGCCCTCTTGCCTCCCCGTTTTTTGCCGCTCTTGTGTCTTTTGCCCTTCCTCCGCTCCTGGCCCCCCCCCTCCTCATCCTCTTCCTCCTCTTCCTCTTCTTCCTCCCCTTCCTCTTCCCTCCTGCTCCCCCTGCCTCTGCCTCTTTTGTGCTTTCTGCCCTTCCTCTGCTCCTGCCCCCCCTGATTCTCATCCTCCTGCTCCTCCTCCTCCTCCTCCTCCTCTTCCTCTTCCTCTTCCCTCCTGCCTCCCCTGATTTTCCCTCTCTTCAGCCTTCTGCCCTTCCTAAGCTCCCGCCCCCCCCGTTTCACACCCTCCTCCTCCTCTTCCTCCTCCTCATCCTCTTGCTCATCCCTCTTGCCTCCGCTGCTTTTGCATCTCTTGTGCCTTTTGCTCTTCCTCCGCTCCTGCCCCCACAGTCCTCCTCCTCCTCCTCCTCCTCGTCCTCCTCCTCCTCCTCCTCCTCCTCCTCCTCCTCCTCCTCGTCCTCCTCCTCATCCTCCTCATCCTCCTCGTCATCCGTCTCCATGTCCTCCGTGTCGTACACCTCCGGCTCTTCCTCCTTCAAGTCCTTCTTCTCCTTATCAGGCGCGGCCGTCCCCCGGAACGCCTCAAATCCTGACTCGTGAACATACAGCCCACGGTCGCCCCACTTGAAGCCCTGCACGTCTGTGTTGTACACGGGGGTGTGGCATGTGAAGTGGTCCTTGATAACCCACCGCACATTTCGGTGCAAACCCGCCATCCATTCAGTGTTTTTCCGGTGGGGGTTCGAGACGTTCCAGTCTGTCTTCTTAACCTTTGCCAAGCCCTGGTCAATCTGAAAAAGCATAGCAAAGTATGGGAAGGAGGGGAAACAGAGACTTCTGTCGAGACTCGCGTGTAGAGTTTACGGGCTGCGCAAATAGCCCCACATACCATGCCGGCGGGCTAGAATAGCATGCAAAGCTAGAGCATAGTGACGGTTGAGCAATAATGTCTTACCACCATGATTGACCAGGCTATGTGGTAGGCTTTGACGCACACCCGGCGCCCGACACAGAGATTCCGGAATGATTCCCGGACCGCATCTACAAACCGGCCGTTGGCAAACGGGAGCCCTCCTCTGTTGTTCCCCCACGAGCTGACCCGTTGATTCCCTCCTGCGCGCACGCATGACAATGCGGGGAACGTGATCATGCATGACATGGTTAGGGGTTGTCCAAAGGGTTTGGATGAAGGGGAGGGCGGTATAGGATGAATGGAGGGTTGGCCGGAGGGCAGGGTTTGCAGGGAAGGGCGGGGCTGAAGGGGAGGGCAGGAGAGAATGGGAGGGCAGGGGAGAGGGGGAGGGCGGGAGAGACGGGCAGGGCGGTAGAGAAGGGGAGGGCGGAAGAGAAAGGGAGGGCGGGAGAGATCGGGATGGCGGGAGAGAAGGGGAGAGCGGGAGATTAAAGGGGGGCGGGAGAAGGGGAGAGTGGGAGAAGAACCAACGTAAAGCTGTCATGCGGATGTGACTGCACATGCGCTACAAGCTTGGGCAAGGAGAGCAGGTATGTAGTCGCTTTCCAAAGTGGGGATGCATTAGGGGTAAGGAATACATCATCGTGGGGCATGCAAGAGGGGTGCACGAGCAGACATGTCAATAGGGGATTAAAACAGAAACTCAAGTAAGTACTCACTCGGTTGGTATTTTTTCCACATCTTCTTCTTCTTCTTGGTGCCCATCCAGAGATTGGCTGCACGCAGGCCTTCCACCTTCTTGCCGAAAGTTACAAGCACTCTACGCTTGAGGTGGAAGCCACGATCGTTCTTCCATGATGTCCAAGCGCGTTTGAAGCCGTCGACGATGTTTTTGTCTTCCATAGCCTCTCGCAGCTTCGTCAAGTTGATGATGTGCGTCTCGCTGATAACTTGATACAAAACCTGCAGGCGCTGTTCGAGCGTTGGGTAGAAGTCTATGGCATCGTCTGGCCATTCTAGGCACATCCGGTCCCGCCCCACGGCGAAATGAACCTATGACGGACGGGTGGACAGGAGAATAAAATAAGAATGACGACTCCAAATGAAGGGCGGAATTCAGAGGTTGAGGTAGAGGGCTGTTTCTATCACTGCGCCGCATGCCACTGACACCACCACCAGCATCATGAACGGGAGCTCTGGTTGAGGTAGGGGAGTGATGGGAGAGAGAGGGGAGAGGGAGGGGCGGAAATAGTCAGAGAGGAATATGGGAGGGGTGGCAGAGTGTGAGAGCACCGTACGCCCAACGCCACCTCGCATGTTCTCCTCGTTCTGGGAGTCTCAACTCCCGCTGCAGTCACCCCGCGGCACGCTGCTCCGCATGCCACACTCGCGACCAGCAGCACCGTTTCTGCTAGGGCTCTGGAGTAGGAGCGGGAGGGATAGGGTAGAGAGCCTGGGGGGGGGGGAGCGGCGGAAAGAAGGGGGGCCGCGTGGGGTTGACAGAGAGGGCTGCTGCTATCACTGCGCCGCATGCCACCCACTCCACCTACAGCACCGTGAGCAGGGGCTCTGGTAGAGGAACAGCAGACGTGGGAGAGAGGGGAGAGAGAGGGGCAGAAAGGGACAGAGTGGAATATGGGAGAGGGGGCCGAGTGTGAGAGCACCGTTCTCCCAGCGCCACCTCCCATGTTCTCCTCGTACTGGGAGTCTCAACTCCCGCTGCAGTCACCCCGCTGCACGCTGCGCCGCATGCCACACACGCGACCAGCAGCACCGTTTCTGCTAGGGCTCTGGAGTAGGAGCGGGAGGGATAGGGTAGAGAGCCTGGGGGGGGGGGGGGGGGGAGCGGCGGAAAGAAGGGGGGTCGCGTGGGGTTGACAGAGAGGGCTGCTGCTATCACTGCGCCACATGCCACCCACTCCACCTACAGCACCGTGAGCAGGGGCTCTGGTAGAGGAACAGCAGACGTGAGAGAGAGGGGAGAGAGAGGGGCGGAAAGGGACAGAGTGGAATATGGGAGAGGGGGCCGAGTGTGAGAGCACCGTTCTCCCAGCGCCACCTCCCATGTTCTCCTCGTACTGGGAGTCTCAACTCCCGCTGCAGTCACCCCGCTGCACGCTGCGCCGCATGCCACACACGCAACCAGCAGCACCGTTTCTGCTAGGTCTCTGGAGTAGGAGCGGGAGGGATAGGATAGAGAGCCTGGGGGGGGGGGGGGGAGCGGCGGAAAGAAGGGGGTCGCGTGGGGTTGACAGAGAGGGCTGCTGCTATCACTGCGCCGCATGCCACCCACTCCACCTACAGCACCGTGAGCAGGGGCTCTGGTAGAGGAACAGCAGACGTGGGAGAGAGGGGAGAGAGAGGGGCGGAAAGGGACAGAGTGGAATATGGGAGAGGGGGCCGAGTGTGAGAGCACCGTTCTCCCAGCGCCACCTCCCATGTTCTCCTCGTACTGGGAGTCTCAACACTCACTGCAGTCACCCCGCTGCACGCTGCGCCGCATGCCACGACCCGCGACCAGCAGCACCTTTTGGAAGGGCTCTGTAGGAGGGGCGGGAGAAATTGGATAGAGAGCCTGGGGGGTGGGGAGCGGCGGAAAGAGAGGGGGGTCGCGTGGGGTTGACAGAGAGGGCTGCTGCTATCACTGTGCCGCACGCCACCCACTCCACCAACAGCACCGTGAGCAGGGGCTCTGGTAGAGGAACAGCAGACGTGGGAGAGAGGGCTTAGAGAGAGAGGGGCGGAAATAGTCAGAGTGAAATATGGGAGAGGGGGCCGAGTGTGAGAGCACCGTTCTCCCAGCGCCACCTCCTGAAGTTAGTTGTACTGGGAGTGCCTATCCCACTGCTGCCATGCCGCTATCACTGCGCATAATGCCACCGACACGCTGACCAGCATAAAGAGGTTGGGGAAACGAGGGGTTGAGAGAGAGGGCTTCAGCTATCACTCAGCCCCATGCCACCCATTTCTAAACACGACCCCATGGTCACCTTCAGCAGCTTGGGTCCGGGCATCCCACGCGTTCGACGGACCGGTACGTCTTCCGTCGCAGAGCTTTCTGGCGCCACACCAGGACTGAGGCCCCCTGCAGATGGGCCGCTCGACATGGAAGCTAGAGGAGGAGGCATGGACGGAGGGGTGCAGGGTTTAGCTGGTCCTTTGGATCCTGGCCTTGCCTTTAGTTCCGCAATTTCGCGGTCCCGCTGAGCAAGCTCTCGCAAGAGCTGCTCCACAGTCCTGCTGCCAGCCATATCGGGCCAACTGGATGCGCCAGGCGTACCCATGCTCTCTCCCCTCCCCTCCTTCATTGCCCCCTCCATTTTCGCGTCTCCTCCTTGTCCCCTGCTCTCCCGTACATCCCACGTGGAGCCTTCCACACCGCCACCATATTCACCCAAGGCATTCGCCCACACACCTCCTCCCACACCGTCATTGGCTGCTGCAGCGGCCGAGGGTTCGTGCCGCTTCGTTGCCCCCTCGATTTTCACATGAACCGTGACCCCCCGTATGCTTCCCAGGTGGGTCCAACGCTTCCCTGCCAAAACGCGAAGACCCCCAAGCCATCGGATCTCCCTTCCCAGCCGAATCGATAGGCTCGCGTAACGCAGCGTACGGGTCCGCGGCTTTCCGATCATGAGAGCTTGATGGACCCCCGAGACCCATGGACTCATAAAAATCCAACGCCCGCTTCGCCTTGGGACGCACCCCCACAATTTTAGCTGCGAATCGAGGTCTCTGGCTCTTGTTAGGTGGTTTGGCACGACGCACACTCTTTTTATGGCTCTTCACCCGTCCCCTTTCCGAATGTCGCCTGCCGTTGCCCTTCTTGTGCTTTCGCACACTCCTCCTCTTCACAGGCCGAGCCTCTTCCCCGTCCTCGCTCTCCGGCTCCAACTCCTCATCCTCCTCCTCCTCCTCCTCCTCCTCCTCCTCCTCCTCCTCCTCCTCCTCCTCCTCCTCCTCCTCCTCCTCCTCCTCCTCCTCCTCCTCCTCCTCCTCCTCCTCCTCCTCCTCGTATACCTCCTCACTCCCGGATGAGCTGCCTGACTCACTGTCGCTGGATCCCTCCTCCGAACCCGACGAGCCCGAAACATACTTTTCCGGGCCTTGTCGAGCTTGTCTCGCATTACGGTCGCGACCGCCCGAGACCACAGCATTGCGTCGTTTGTAAGGAATCACAGCTTTACGTCCATGCTCTTTCCCATCAGCCACTGCTGCATGCTCGTCCTCATCCTGATCGATGCCGCCACCGCCTCGCTGGTGTGCTATCCCTGCAGCGCAAGCAACTTTAGAGAGAGAATGTAGGTGTCATGTCACTCACGACATATTCGCTGGTGCACCAGGTAACAATATACAAGGACGGAGGCGGCGTAGGCTGTAAACCACAAAAGCAACGACATATGGACCCAGGAACCGCCTACCTTTGATGACGGGCTCGGGCAGCGCCTGCTCGTCGCCGCCAGCCACATCCTGGGAAAGCCTGCCCGAGGGACTGCCCTTTGCCGCCGCCGCCGCCGCCTTGGTGCTGTTGCGCTTTCCACCACCACGCCCTTCAAGCTCGGCAAGTTCCTGCTCGTCGCCTCCAGCCACATCCTGCGAAAGCCTGCCCGAGGGACTGCCCTTTGCCGCCGCCGCCGCCTTGGTGCTGTTGCGCTTTCCACCACCACGCCCTTCAAGCTCGGCATGTTCCTGCTCGTCGCCGCCAGCCACATCCTGCGAAAGCCTGCCCGAGGGACTGCCCTTTGCCGCCGCCGCCGCCTTGGTGCTGTTGCGCTTTCCACCACCACGCCCTTCAAGCTCGGCATGTTCCTGCACGTCGCCACCAGCCACATCCTCCGACTCCCTGCCTGAGGAAACGCCCTTTGCCGCTGCCGCCTTGGTGCTGTTGCGCTTTCCACCACCACGCCCTTCAAGCTCGGCATCTTCCTGCACGTCGCCACCAGCCACATCCTCCGAGTGCCTGCCCGAGGAAAAGCCCTTTGCCGCCGTCGCCTTGGTGCTGTTGCGCTTTCCACGACCACGCCCTTCAATCTCGGCATGTTCCTGCTCGTCGCCACGCGCCAATGCCATTCCTTGGCGGCGTGATGGACTGCCAGGATCCTCCGCAGCCTTCCCGCTACGGGTATAACTTCCACCGCGTTGGCCTGCTCGCCTGCCTGCTGACCGAGCTGCAAAGGCGGACATTACAGGTATATTAGCAGTACAGTGCACGCTAACCTTATTGGCATGAAGTTGCAACAATATGCGCAGTTGTTGTACTGAGTAACGTGTAACTTTGAAACCGTCGATATTACATAGACGCTAACCTTCTTTGACATGTCCGTCATCCTCGACCTCCTCGTCGCCTTCCGACGCAGCACCTTCCTCGCGATGTGAAGGAGTGCCCCTCTTTCGTTGACGGCGCTTACGCCCCCTCCGGTTGTCACGCTTGTCCGCTGACACTTCTGCGGAATCACAATCGGAGAGACAGTAGAGGGAACAAGTCAGACACCACGGCAAACAGCAGTTAATGCATCAATCTGTGGTAATTTATTATACAAGTCGATCATTCAGTAGCTGCCACCAAAGACACTTACCTTTCTAACCGGCTTTGGGAACGATATCATCTAAGTGCTTCACGCGCTTCTCCCTTGGTTTCGGAGGGGATGATACGCCCTTGTTTGCATATGGCTCAACAGCGCCGTCGCTCTTTGATTCGTTACCAGATGAGGTGTCACGTTCTGACTCAACCTCTTCTCGCGCCGACGACGCGTTATACTTGCGGTACTCGCCCACCATCTCGGCTGTCTTATTTGCTGTGATTAACTCCGTATATTTTTTTTCCTCTGGCGATTTCGACGAGTCCGCCAAAACGATCGCCCCATCGGGCCCCTTCATTGTCTGACTACCCATTGCGATGTCTAGGTTTCTATTCACGCAGTATTCTGAGGTGGTGAGTCTTTATAACGTTGCAACCCGACAGACCTGCTTCGAGCACTAAAAAACGGTTGACCAGAGAGAGAGACGAGTCTCAGATAGGGGCATGGAGCAGATATTGTCCCACAAGCTGGCACGCAAGAGGAGCACGGAGGTGACGAGGGTTTGAGTGTTTCCTCGTCTGGTGCACCTTGTGCCATCCAGGTCGCCCGTTTCCCGCAACAACCAATCGCACGGTGGTTGACGTGTGGCAAAAAATTAAAATTTGTTGCTGCACTACTGGGGCAAGATCCAGTGGGAGATACTAACTTTTCAAGCCGCGTGAACTTGCGCGAGTGTATTAGGGCTTGCCCGAGACATTTTTCCTGCCCGCACTGACGTGATGTGGCTAATTTTCATGGACTTCGTCGAGAGAGTCACATAGCAACTCCGGAGAAACGGGGACGCAGGTTAGGCGCAATTCGTACAGCGATGCGACATGGAAGACACGAAGCTGTTGTGGAACGCGTGCGATAAAAACGCAGACTCGGGAGTTAGTTGTGAGTGGTTGTGATTGGGTCGCATGTCGGAGACATCCGCGTATGCGGCAAAGTAATGAGGTGACTGGTGTGGCGCACGGGGGGCACGTAAGGACATGTTAGGGTTTAGGGTTTAGGGTTTAGGGTTTAGGGTTTAGGGTTGCAATACAGTGGTGAACGAACATGTTAAACATTACATTCAAAGGAATGTTGAGTTGTCCAATCCCTTCTGCATACTCACAAGTAGGCGACACGACAGTGCATAACCAGACACATCCTTCACAGACCATGCCTCGAGCAGTTTGAGGTAGAGCAGAGACCCTGTTCCCTTAATTGTTGCGTGAATAGGGTAAATGTAAATGATATATTGGTGTCACAACTAGATGGCAACCGGTATTTCATTTGTCGTGCGAAACTACCAGTGCCAGACACAAACTCCCCTTCTGGGGCTTGTTTGCATAATGCCATGACATGCAGGGCAGCTTTAGTGCAACGACCAAGAGCTTGGTGTGTTGTATGTTCTAGTTTCAGGCTGGATAGGAGGTGACAAACACTTGCTGTTTGGTCACAAGAGTTACGGGGACATGCTGGACTGTTTTGCAGCGTCACCCTCCTGCGTCGTGTATTGTTAGTTGACATGTCGAGCTGGACCGGCAGTGACAAACAAATCCGTATGGGTAGAGTGATCTAGTCCTGCAGGAGTGGAAGTGACAAACTTTCCCCTTTTGGTCACACTTGTCATCACGGTAAGCAGGAGTGATTCAAAGCATCTTCCTCGCGCTTTGTGTCGTGCTTGTTGGCTTGTCAAGATGGACAGGACGAAGGGACAAACAGTTCCCTATTGGTTTTGTTTGACAACCTATTGCTTATAAGTTCCCTCTTTGCGCACAGCACCGTTCTCTCCTGTTTCCAGCCTCGTTCCCTCCCGCTCCCCGCCTCATTCCCCCTTGCTACCCGCCCGATTCTCCCTTGCTACCCTCCTCATTCCCCCTTGCTACCCGCCCCATCCTCCCTTGCTTCCCGCCTCATTCCCCCTTGCTTCCCGCCTTATTCGCCCTTGCTACCCGCACCATTCCCCCTTGCTACCCGCCTCAATCCAACTTGCTACCCGCCCCATTCCCCCTTGCTACCCGCCTCATTCCCCCTTGCGCTCCCCACCGTTCAATCCTGTTTCCAGCCTCGTTCCCTCCTGCTTCCCGCCTCAGTCCCCCTTGCTACAGGCCTCACCCCCCTCCGCACACCGCCTCGTTCCCCCCACACACCGGCCTCATTCCCTCCAGCTTCCCGCCTCATTCCCTCCTGCTACCAGCTTCATCCCCCCTTTGCTCACCGCCTTATCCCCCCCTGTTCACCGTCTCATTCCCCCTATGCGCACCGCACCGTTCACTCCTGTTTCCAGCCTCGTTCCCTCCTGCTTCCCACCTCAGTCCCACTTGCTACAGGCCTCATCCCCCTTCGCACACCGTCTCGTTCCCCCCACATACCAGCCACATTCCCTCCAGCTACCCGCCTCATCCCGCTTCGTTCACCGCCTCCTTCCCCTTGCTACCCGCTTCATCCCCCCTTGCTCGCCGCCTCATCCCCCCCTGTTCACCGTCTCATTCCCCCTTGCTACCCGCACCATTCCCCCTTGCTACCCTCCTCATCCCCCCTTGCTACCCGCCCCATTCTCCCTTGCTACCCGCCTGATTTCCCCTTGCTTCCCGCCTTATTCGCCCTTGCTACCCGCCCCATTCCCCCTTGCTTCCCGCGTGATTCCCCCTTGCTTCCCGCCTAATTCCCCCTTGCTACCCGCCTCATTCCCCCTTGCGCTCCCATTCGGTAGCTCCTGCTTCCCGCCTCATTCCCTCTCGCTCACTGCCTCAGTCCCCCTTGCTACAAGCCTCACCCCCCTTCGCACACCGCCTCGTTCCCCCCACATACCAGCCACATTCCCTCCAGCTTCCCACCTCGTCCCGCTTCGTTCACCGCCCCATTCTCCCTTGATACCCGCTTCATCCCCCCTTTGCTCGCTGCCTCATCCCCCCCTATTCACCGTCACATTCCCCCTATGCTTACCGCACCGTTCTCTCCGGTTTCCAGCCTCGTTCCCTCCTGCTTCCCGACTCAGTCCCCCTTGCTTCCCGCCTAACTCCCCCTTGCTACCCGCCCCATTCCCCATTGCTACCCGCCCCATTCCCCCTTGCGCTCCCATTCGGTAGCTCCTGCTTCCCCCCTCATTCCCTCTCGCTCACCGCCTCAGCCCCCCTTGCTACAGGCCTCACCCCCCTTCGCACACCGCCTCGTTCCCCCCACATACCAGCCTCATCCCCGCTTGCTACACTCCTCGTTCCCCTTGCTACCCGCCCGATTCTCCCTCGCTACCCGCCTCATTCCCCCTTGCTACCCGCCTCATCCCCCTTTGCTCACCGCCTCATTCCTCCCACATACCCACCTCATTTCCTCTTGCTTCCCGCCTCATCCTCCCTCGTTCACCGCCTGCTTAACCCTCGCTACCCGCCTCATTCCCCCTTGCTACCCGCCTCATACCCATTCGCTCACCGCCTCATTCCTCCCACATACCCACCTCATTTCCTCCTGCTTCCCGCCTCATCCTCCCTCGTTCACCGCCTGCTTAACCCTTGCTACCCGCTTCATTCCCCCTTGCGGACTGCCCCATTACCCCTCGTCTCCCGTATCATGCCCCATATGCGCACCTCCTTGTTCACTCCCACATACCCGCCTCCTCCACTCGCGCTCACCGCCTCATTCCCACTTGCACACCGCCTCATCCGCCTTGCTCACCCTCTCATTCTCCCATTTATCCCCGCCTCAATCCCCCCTTTCAACCCTCCTCAATCCCCTTTGATCCGCGCCTCACCCCCCCCTCCTTACCGCTGCATTCCGCCAAGTTCCCCGCCCCATTACCAGCTTATCACCGCCTTATGCGTCCCCTCCAACCTCCACCATCGTCTTTGCCCGAAAATACACAGACCACTTCCTCAAATCGCGACGGTACTGACGGCGCCACTTGAGTGGCGTACCGACAAGCTCACACGCTGTTAGGTTACGGAAACCATCCTCGACCAACGTGTGCATCAGACGCATCGTGAACACACCACAGTCGTTCTCATTGTCCTGCATTGGAATCTGAAAACACACAAGGTCAATGATGGCAGGGTAAGGCCCCCACCGAAAATGGGGTTTCGGTGTAAACATCGCGTTCCTTACAAGAGAGATGCGCTTGTTTTGGAGCTCGTACAAACAAGGCAATAGCGCTTACCTTGACCTGCCGTAGCGGGATGCTCGTAGCCCATGCATCTGCGTCCGAATCAATGATCCAGGCACAGCATCTTATCACCTCGTTTCGTAAGAACCTGCAAAGCGGGAGAACGTGCTTCAATGATTAAGTTACCCCGATATTCTGTACGAGAAAATAGCGGACTGCCATTCGAGAGAGAGTACCTGCGCAACGGAGCGTCAACACCGTCATGGGTACCGTACAAGTCAGCGTGCCAGAGCACGCAGTTCATGGGAATCGTGTCGTCGGGTCTCGGGATGATCTCGATGACGATCAGGCTCCAGTGACTCCTAAGGCATACATGAGGACTAGCATCAGTAACTACAACCTTAGACTACGGAGTTATCTCTGGTGCAACGGCTCGACGCGACGAGTACTCACTCGGTATTAATCGGAACGAGAACATATGTGAATTCGAAAATACCCAATCCGAAAGTATAAGCGTTCTCACGCCTCGATGTGTCCTTCCGAGCGTAGTCCCAGAAATATGATCCACCGTAAAGCCACTTGTTGCGGTTGCGACCGTGCTCGTACTGCAGCATCCAGCGTGTGCGCATATTAACGCCAAATGAACAACATGATAGAACCGTGACGTCTCTGTCTAAAGAGTCTCTAATCTTGATACTCACACACCGAGCCAATCGATAACGATTCCGCTGACCCATTCACCGGGTCGTAGCCTGTTGGCGTGTTCTACGCTTATGTCGACCCAGCCTCCGCCGTGGGGAAAGGGCATGGAAATCGGCTGAAAGGCGAGTTTACTATCTAAACCAGGAAGAGCCATGGCTGAATGTTGACGACTTAGAGTAGCGAGCGGCACTTGGGAATTATGAGACAGGAGCACCGATGGGGAATCTCAGCTTCCGAGACACGATACTCTGAGTCATGAGCTGACGTGGAGGTTGTTGCCACTTTCGTTCATTTTCGCTACGGGTGTCGCAACCTGCCTGAACCGTCAAAAATACGCAATCGCATGGACGAGATTCGTCAGAGAGCCCCGCACTTACAGGGGCTCTTTGGCAATGGTGTCTGGTTCCCAACCTGCTGACATCACAGATACATTCACCGT